>JAODUI010000003.1:3100880-3113751 GCA_027563995.1 Papilio gigon
AGCCAACCTAAGCCACCTGCTGCAGTGGCGGTACGAAGAGCTGCCCAGCACGTGGCAGTTTTACTCCAACACCAGCCACGCTGATCGCTCCATCATACACGTTGATAATCTGCGGCCGTACACTAAATACAAAGTGAGTCGAACTGTAAACATCTAAATAAAAGACTGAGTTTTGGAAGATAGGCAAGGTTAAAAATTTATAAAAAAAAAACTTTACCATTTCTGTATAATTATGAATGTTTTAAAGCCTCTTTTTCTGAGTAAAAGGTATTTTAACACAAAACAACTTTTACGTAATCCAGTTCCGCGTAGCGATTTTCCTGTCTGGTCGCGTCAGCAGTGGAGAGCCGGTGTACTCAGCGCCATCTGTGGTCATATCGACGCTTGAGAGCGGCAAGCCTGGCTCTCCGCCCGCCGCCCTGCGCGCCGCCGCCCCAGACCCCAGCCGCGTCGCCATCTCCTGGCAGCCCGGCCCCTTCCCCAACGGACCTCTTATCTCTTACGTGTTGCGACTGACCGACACACAACCCAACACTAATGATGCCTTAGAGGTAACTAATCAATATATCGTTTGGTTGAATACTTTTCAATAATTAATTAACGCACTTAATCATATTAATTCAGTAAGGAAGACCCGTTCTGTAGATTTCGGCTATTAAGTCTATGGTCTATATTAACTGCTCTGACAGAGACCGGGTCACACTCGATAGACTGATAACTTCCATTTGCTTCAGGACATGCCGGCTTCGAACAAGACGTTGTTCTACATGTTCCAAAACTTGGCGCCGGCGCGCGAGTACGAGGTATCGGTGTCAATGCGGAACGCGGTCGGCGAGGGGCCTCGGGCTTACGTCAGGATCTCTACACCTCCTCTGCCCAAGTGTAAGATTATTATAATTATACTATTCAATTTACCTTTAATGTTTTTCCAACTGAGCTATAAAGCTCAACATTTATATAGCTTATTTATTATACTATATTTTCAGCTGTTCCCAGTCAACAACCCATACTCATATTAGGGGGCGAGCGTAATGTTTTAGCGGCTCCTGCAAACGATATACTGGCAGATCCAATTGAGTTGTACTCCACCAATGAAACTATTACGGGTACGTTAAATTAAAAAAAAAACTAACTTCACATCTTTAGCAAACTCATATACGTTGTATTCGTAATTTATTTATATATTTGTAAGAAAGATGTCGCTAATTTTACTTCTATTATTTCAGGTGTCGGCTTAGATATTTCCAGCGACTCTCTATTCGTTTCCGTGTCCAGTGGTTACGTTTATCGTAATTCTTTATCGAAGAGAAGCATGTCTCGAGCCATCATTACGCCTAAGAATTCATATAAACCTCTAGACCTATCGGTGGATTGGTTGAATCGACATTTATATGTACTTGGAGAAGTACATCATACTAGGGACGGCTTATTGTCAAACACTTCAATATATGCCAGTTGGGAAATAATCCGATGTGACTTTGAGGGGAGAAATCAAATAGTAGCATTGTCAGGATTCAATTCAAGACCTATTCATTTTGAAGTCGATGCTTATAATGGGTAAGCAATATATTTTTTTAATACAAGATTAATATCTAGGATAAAATATTCAAAATGTGATTGAAATTTGAGTATTCCTTTCTTTACAAAAATCTTTATCAATGAATGCTGCTTGCAATAACACATTAACAAATGTTTAGGTATTTGTTCTGGGCGCTACGTGGTGTGGAGCACGGGGGACTATACCGCTTGGACCTCGCCAACATCTCTAACGGCGTGCCTCACAATGCCACACTAAAGTGTATAGTCAAGGATGCTCACCTCGGAGCCTTCACCGTCGACCACGCTGACTTTAGGCTCCTTGTGGCACATCTCAGACGGAATACAGTGCTGGCTGTGTCATTAGATGGGTTCGTATACCTGTTATTTGTCAAAGACTTATAAGGCAACGTCAGCGAAGTTATTCGTTGGTTTAATGAAATATGTTTGTTCCAGGCGCGCAGTGTCAGACTTCAGGCCGAACACGCAAACTCCAATGTTCTCATCGGTAAGATCAATAGCGTACGCCAGCGGCCTGTTCTACTGGACGAACGGCAGAGAGATGTTGATAGAGGAATACCACGCCAAGAGCGACAGCTACTTCCACAATGAGTATCCCTTAGCGTTCAATACGAAGGTGGTAGCCACTAGTCAAGTACTGGTGGCGCTGAGGAGCTGCCAGCCGATACCGGTGCCTGTTAACCCACCGTTAGGAGTGCAGAGTGTGATGGGAATAGACCGCGCGAAGGTCTCCTGGTCCCCACCACATCTGCTGGGCCACCAGGGCAACGGTGCCTGGCAGCAGTGGACGTTTCATCTGCAATTGACGCATATGGATACTGGGGGCACGATGGACTAGTAAGTTTCAAAATAGAATAAATTATTGACTCAATTACTATGTATAAAGTGTTTTTTTTTTACATTATTAGAAATCAATTTTGTTAGCCTCATTGTCGTAGTATAGTATGATGTTTATTTTATTATAATTTTTACAGTAAAAATATCAGCGAATCCATGTTTGTGGTTAGTAATTTAAAGCAAGACACAGAATACGTCATAAAAGTTGCAGCCGAGACAGAGTCGGGATCAGGTAGCTATCACTTTATCTTTTAGTCAAATACAATAAAGTAGAACACTATTAATACAAAAGCACAACAGCTTTTTTATATTTTTTTCGAGTCCTTCGGCGTAAGACAATTCTTATTATATTTTAGGACCTTGGTCTTCGGAGTTCGTTGGTAAAACATTAGCCTCTACTCCCACAACGTTGCACAGCACCTTACTGTGGTCAGGACCTGATGGTCTACTGCAAACTGATTTGACTGGAGATAACTTGAAAACCTTGATTCACAGGTATCATCAGTTATATTCAAATAACAATTTATAACTGAACTATCCAAAACAATTTATCTGATAAAATATTTCAATTGTTTAGTGGTCACTTGAAGAACTTGTACATAACGGATATATCGTGGTACCGCGACGTGGTCTACTTGGTGACGAACGCGTCTACCGTCATATGGTACAATTGCACAACCAACACGCGCGGCCTGCTGCCCGCCCTTGATAACGTCGCCAGTCTCGCCGTCGATTGGGTCGGCCATAAGATATACTGGTCCAATCCTAAACAGCAGTTGGTAAGTACATATCCAAAGTACGTGATATGACAGTCGTATTTCCTACTTCCCACCACCCCGTCTACCTAAATTCTGATACATTTACAAGTTTTCTTTAATCCTTGTATATAAATGTACTTTAATTTACCCAAATGTTTTTTTTATCGTAATTTGCTTATGAAATGGTATACAGATCAGTCGGGGCAATTTCGACGGCAGTGGTCGGGAGCCGGTACCTATAGTGACGGTGGCTAAGGAGCTGACTATTGACTCGCTGGCCGCCTACATCTACTGGAGTACAGGTCACGCGGTGGAAGCCGCGCGACTCAACGGAGAGAACAAGATCATATATTATCCAGCGCAATTGTTTAGCGGCAAACAAGGTAAAAATCTTTCTATTGATATGATTTTTATGATGATTGATATGATTCTTTAAATATGGTTCTGTTAATCTAGATTTAAACATCAAGAAAGTAGACAAATAGTTAGATCATAAAATAGAGTTGCAATTTTTATTTGTTTTCAGTAATGGGTCTAACAGCGGACTTAGAAAAGAAATGGCTGTACTGGTTGGTTAGAAGTTACGACGGTTCAGAGCTGCATCGAGCGCCGACCGCGGACAAAATATCTACTGGCATTAGTGAGGTGTGTTCGCTCGTCAACTTTTTTTCGTTATAATGTTGACAAGATAGCTAATTGGTCTTTTGTACGTTACAAAAGCACATTTCGTAACCATAATATTCATCTTAATTCTTGTGTTTTTAGGTATCTGGGTCACTGGTGTCTAGGCTGTCGGGCACGGCGACGCTTGGCCCGCTGTGCTACTTCAGCGGACGGCTGGTTTGGGTTGCGGACGCAGCGCGTGCGGTTGTCTCCGATCTGGCGGGAAGGTACACCGCCGACCTCATGTCAAGGGTTCACGTCATCGCGGTCAGAGATCCAAGCGTACATGCACAAAGCGGTACGGCCCTTGACCTCATGTCTTGGCTGAAAATATTATGATATCGAAATTAACCTTGTATGTAACAAGTTACATTTCATTACAGAATCTATAATAGCGATACCGGAGACAATAAACGCAACGTCGATAGCTATCGAGGGCTCTTGGGAATGCTTCAACGTGACGTGGGCTCCGGCGCACCGTGTCAACTTGCAGCACGCGCGGGTTTTCTATGACGTCAGCCTGTTGTTCGAGGGGCAGTTCAAAATTGAGGTAAGTTAATAACATTGCATGTTATGTAAGAAAAAAAAATTTTTTTTTGATAAGTGGAAGGCCGTTATAGATTTTAGTACTTTACAATTCCTTGCGACTCATAACAGAGGACAGTGGAAGTGGCATGGGTGGAGGTGTCCGGGGAGCGGGCCCCACGGCCGTACAGCACAGCGGAGGTGACGGTACGTGCCTACACGCATTGGGGTGGTGGAGCTGCGGCGCGTGCGCACGTCCGCTCTCCTCCCGCTGCGCCCGCACCTCCTGCCGCGCCCGCGCTCTACGTTCAGCCTGCACACAGGTCAGCAACCAACATTATTGTATCATCATGAACTTATCTATGAAATTTATCTTCTAAATTTAGTTATTGTTTTCAGTGGTGTCCCTTTGACCGCGGTGTTCCGCTGGAAGGCGCCATCACGCGCCAACGGTATCATCCGGCAGTACGAGGTGCAGTGCTGGTCGCAGCCAGCCGTCATCAATGCCTCGGCCTCCAGCGCCTCCTCCTCCGCGCCTGCCAAGTCTTCAGCGTGTCCGGCCGCCATGCTGCCACCCCTGCACACGCAGATCATGCTCAGGGATCTTATGCCAAATTCTATTTATTTTTTCCGGGTAAGTAGTACAAACTTTTACGTTTCAACTATACCACCGGTGTTTTTATATAAATTTTAACCAACTTTATGCGTTAAAAAGGTTCTAATAAATAATAAATAATCATTTTTTTCCTATTTTAGGTTAGAGCTTACACAGACGCTGGCTATGGCGAATTTTCTGACATAATATCAGCTCCGTCCGATGAAGTAAATCCGATACCCAAAGTGATGCTGTCTTCACAAGAATCGATTAAGATCTTCGACTTGGACTCTGCTGAGAGTGAAATCATACCGAAGAGCACGGGCAAGCCGGTCGACTTCGTCGTGTCCACGGAGGAGAACGTCGTGTACTGGGTGAACAATCTCGAAGAAATATTCTCCTCGAGAATCAATGGTAGCGGTCACTATAAGGTAAGCATACCAAGCATACACTTTATATTATTTTGATAACATAATAATATCGAGAATTGGACATATGACTCCGATGGAAAAAAATTACCAGACAAGTAAAAGAGAGGGGCAGAGAGAAGACTGCGCAAACATAAAACATTTATAGTAGATAGGAGCACGGATCTTAAAATCTTCTCATGTCTTACGCTTTGCTACTCTTGTCTTCTTCAGTTAACATCGATAAACGCGTCAGCGACCAGTATCTGTGCGGACTGGGTGGGGCGTGCTGTATATTGGAGCCAGCACGAGGTGACGGCCACCGAGGCCTACGTGGTGTACCGCGCGAGTCTCGGCATGACCAACAGCAGACCGCATATAACCAGGGTTTTCGCCAGGAAACAACCCATCTACAGCTTGCAGATAGCACCGTTACACGGGTAATATAAAATGTGTCGGTGGAGAATTTGAACGTATATTTAAATAGTTTAACGTTTCAATTTTTAAAACCCAAGACTTGAACAATATGTTGTATTAAATTTGTTAATACAATTATACATTCTACTGTTTCCTCAGGTCATTGTATTGGTATGAAGAAAACAATCATCCTGGTCTGGGCACGCTGATGACGTCAAGGACCAATGGATCACACGTACGCACATTCTTCTCCAACCACGACGAAGGTTCACATGGACGCAGCAACTGTAATTGTCCGGAAAATCCTCAAGTGGCCAAGACTTTTACAATAGATATGACGAAAGACGACACAGAATTATACTGGGTCGATCCTTGGGTACATCAAATTGTAGCGACGGATATGGCGGCTTGCAAATGTAGAGTCGTCGTAGACGCCTCGAAGAAAAGATACGGCTTTACGCCGATGGCGATAACCGTGGACAGCAAGTACATTTATTGGTTTAATTCAACGGAAAAGTCTATCTATTACACGAACAAACTGACGAGGAGTGAGATCCAACAAGTGAAAGCGTTTTATGGGTACAAGATAGTTACGTTAGACCCAGCCTCGCAGCCGTACCCACCGCGACAGTGTCTGTTTCCGAAGGCTCACCATCTGCATCCGACAGTCATTTCGAACTCAGCTAACAGTCTAGCGTTGCAGATGCCTAAAGTTGGCAAACCGAAATATTGCCATCAGTATAATTATGAGATGGCTGCGATAGAGTACACCGTGTATTACCGTTTGAAAACGTCAAACAAGTCCATTGCCTGCGACAAGAAGACATGTCAGTATAAGATAACTACAAGTTCAGAAGTAGTTCTGAATGAATTAAGTCCTTTCACCAATTACACGGTGATGGTGGAAGCGACGAATTACTACGCTAAATTACACGAGGTCCCGCCTATCGTTGGAAGCCCTTTGGTCTTGCAAACTGCTGCAGAAGGTAGGTACTTTGTTGTAAAATTACCTTTTAAATTATACTTGTCTATGATTACACAATTTTTTTTTCAAAGCTCCTACAGCCCCAAATGATGTGAAGGCGACGGTGCTGAGCCCAGTGTTGGCGCGCGTCACGTGGACGCCAGACCCTGGCCTCTGGTACGAGCTGCACTGGGGCACTGATGATTCTTCATCATTGCCATTAAAAGGTAACTTGTCTATTTTGATATAACATCAGTCATCTATGTCATTCAAAGATTATTAAGAACATAACTTTCCCTCTGAATATATAAAAAAAGTTTTAAACTTTAGTAACAATAAACAGAAACTAAAGCAACAAATTGTTTTTTTGTTTATTCTTAGAGCACAATACTTTCGAGGTGTCCGAGGGCGGGAGTGCCAACATGACGCGGCTGAGCCCCGACACTCGCTACAGCGTGTGGGTGCGGGCGCGCTCGGCGCACAGCAGCCGCGCCGGCGACTCTCCCGCGCTGCGCTTGCGCACCTACCCGCTGCCTGCGCCTCTCGCCCTGCGCAACGCCTCCGCCTACGCCCTGCACGTCTTATGGACCCCGCCCTCAGCATTCGCCCTACACCAGTATGTACTCTGCGTAATTCTTACTATAAATTTGTGTCATTAACACGTTAGCTGCGGCACCAATTCGCGCGTACTTGCCGTCCTTGCGGTACGAGGTGTTATCGACCCGCTCCGTAACTAGATGTTAATGCGACACGCGGGCCATTAGGTCTTTTATCATATTTGTGACATAAAGCAACAAGTTGTATTGTAGGTACACCGTGGAGTACAGCGAGGCAATGTCGAAGGGTGTGTGGCGGGCGTGTGAGCCGGTCGCGATGGGCGAGTGGCGGGCGGAGGAGCTGCGCCCGCGCACCCGATACCGCTTCCGCCTGCGGCTACAGTATGTGCCTCACGCACCGCACTTCTACTGGCCTAATGAAGATCTTTTCACTTACGAAACATTAGGTAATATTTAAAACACAAAAGGTCTACAAAATAACATTTTTTTGGTTTGGCAGAAGGTCGTTCTCAAGAACAAAAAACAAGGACGGAGAGGCAATTAGTGTCTTGGTTACTTACATACTTTAATTATTTTTAATTTGTATTTTGAAGCATTTGTAAGTTAACTTAGTTCCAAAAATTGTGATCCATGTAATCCATGTTGTTGACTAAATGTTTATTGCGAGCAGGCGACGTGCCGGGGCCGCCGGGCCCTTTGCGTGTGCAGGCGGTGGGCGACAAGGTGCTCCGCGCCTGGTGGGCCGAACCCGACCCTAAAGGTTATCCAGTTACAGAATACCGTATTTGGGGACGACCGCAGCATATGTAAGTTCTTTGAATACAAAAAAGGCTAGGGTAAATCCTCTACTTCCGGGAAAGTGCTTGGTCAAAGTTTTAATATCACTTTTAGACAAAGTCAGAGTCGTTTAGTGGTTACTTTTTATCAATCATCTGTTATTTCAGTGACACGAATGCGGAAGAAGGAAGTCTAAAGAACTACAGTGAACTGCTGCCCGCTAACCTACCGAGTGACATCGATGATGAAATGAAGATGAGGATCGTACGCGAGGGCCTCGAGCTGCTGCACAATGGCACCGGTCAGTGATGGCGACATTATCATAATTTTATACTTGGTAATCGGTTATGTCGATAGTCATTTCATTTTATTTTCATCTTGAGTGAGTCAAATATTAAAGTTGGCAGGAAGAAAGAATTAAAGTATGTGTAAAAAGTTATTGTTATACCGTGTTAAATATACATAGAAAATGAGCAGGTAGATGTATAGTAAATATTTGTTGACAGAATCATACTGGCTGATCGGCGCGGGGGAGGTGTCCGCGGGGTACGTGGCTCAGGTGCAGGCGCGCAACCGGCACGGCTGGGGCGCGCTGTCGGCGGGCGCGGCTTTGTCGGGCGCTCCACTGGCCGCCGCGCCACGCACGCACCCCGCAGCCCTGGCCGCCGCGCTAGCCGCCATCGCCGCCCTGGCTCTCGCTGCGCCTGCCCTACTACTCTACAGTACGTAATCAACAAAGACTTTCTCCTTGTCACCTCACATATGTCCACACAGTCAGTAGTCCCTTTACCTAAAACCTTTCAAACTGTATCGTTTTTTACGAAAAATGATGTGAGATATTATTTTTTCTTCAGCTTACAAAAACCGTAACAAGAAGAAAGCGGCCCTGGAAGCTCAACTGAGCACCGCAACTGCGCGGCGCGGCCCCGACGTAGAGCTGGCCACGCTGCGCCAGCTGCCCATTAGACATTCCAATAACATATTGTATAACCAGGTGAATCATCTTCTCGTTATTAGCTTATAAGAACTTGATGATACTATTTTCATATTGTGATCATTTAAAATGATAACCAAATTAATAAAAGTAAACATACCACAGGGCGTAGCGAGTCCGACAGAGGCGGAGATAGCGGCGCTGCCTCACGTGCGCCGCGATCACATCACGCTCAACAAGTTTCTCGGCTCCGGCGCATTCGGCGAAGTCTTTGAAGGTGTCGCTCGCCTCAACAACGGCACAGGCGACACTAAAGTCGCCGTCAAGACGCTAAGGAAAGGGGCCACAGAACAGGAGAAGGCCGAGTTCCTAAAGGAGGCCGCGCTCATGTCCAATTTCAAGCACGAGCACATCCTGCGACTGCTGGGCGTCTGCCTCGACAACGACCCACATTATATACTTATGGAGCTCATGGAGGCTGGAGACCTGCTCAGCTATTTGCGCGCCAAGCGGCCCTCATTGGTGTGTATACGTACCAGCTTTTTATTACTATTAAAGTAATACTAAAACTCGTTTACTGGTCTTAATTGTAAGAAGAAATCTAGAGACATGGACTACGCATTAAAAGCTGACATTTCTTTCACAGTATACTACAGAGTCGCTAACACTGCTGGATCTGCTGAACATGTGCGTGGACGTGACGAAGGGCTGCCGGTACCTGGAGGAGATGCACTTCGTGCACCGCGACCTGGCCGCGCGCAACTGCCTCGTCTCGCACCGCGCCGCGGGCCGGCTCGTCAAGATCGGAGACTTCGGCCTCGCCCGGGACATATACAAGAACGACTACTATAGGAAGGAAGGAGAAGGTAAAATGTTATTTTCCTCGAAATGATAATAACGAACTTAATATATCCTTATCGATATCAATGTATTGTGTTTTTACAGGTCTACTGCCCGTGAGATGGATGGCTGTGGAGTGTTTAGTAGACGGTATATTTTCGTGTCAGTCCGACGTTTGGGCCTGGGGTGTACTGTGTTGGGAGGTTAGTAACTACAATCAATATATATTTCTAATATTTACATTTTATACCAGATGTCTCTCTTACGGTGAAGGAAAAACATCGCGATGCAACCTCCACATATCGGCGAAGAAATTCAACGATTTGTGTGAAGTCGACCAACACGCAATGGGCCAGCGTGGTTGACTATGGCCTAGTCACCCCTAATAATAGGGTAGGCTCCGAGCCCCTCGGTGGGGATGTATAGTGAGCTGATTATGATACCAGATGTCACTATCACACGCACCGTTACAAATATATACTTCAGTCCAAGACTGAGTGTACAAGCCTGACCACAATCAAACCAGCATTTCATTTCTCTGTTATTGATACCTTCAGCCTGCTTTTCTAAGCAGTCGCCGCAGCGGCATTTACAACTATTTAAATAAAGTGAACTGCTTATGTTCTTGTCAAAATTTGTCTAGATCCTGTCGCTGGGCCAGCAACCGTACCCGGCGCGCACCAACCGGCAGGTGCTGGACTACGTGCGCGCAGGCGGCACGCCGGACCGGCCGCCCAATTGCCCGCCCCCACTGTATGTAGCCTTTTATTATTGTTACTGACTATAAAAATACCGGCAGCTGCATTTCAGGAATATGATCAATTAATTATGATGAACTGAGTCCTTCAGCCTCCAACTATTTTTTCCGAGTTATCACATTTCTTAGCTCTCGTTTACATTTCAGGTACGAGTTGTTGCAGCAGTGCTGGAGTTACAACGCGGAGGCGCGGCCGACGTTCGCGCAGTGTCTGGCGCTGGTGACGTCATTGCGCGACGCCGCGCCGCCGCACGCGCCTCTCGCCGCGCAGCCGCAACCCCAGCCGCACTACCTCACATTGCTCGCTGACGGTACGCATTTTACCTTTGATTTTTTTTTTAATTTATATTATAAACATTTATGTTTGTACAGACGTTTGTATCTTATTTAAACGGAAGAAAACATAATACTAACAATAAGCATGTGTTTACATCTAAAACTAATGTATTGCGCATGCGGCATGTTCAGATGCAGTCGACAACCGCACCTACCTGCTGGACGAGAATCAAAACGCCTGCGTAGGTTCGTTCAACGCTTTACCTTTATCTATCGTGTTAATTTTATATAAGAATATCAGCTTTCTTATTCGCTGTTAACATGCATCTCATTTCATTGTGTAAAGGAAAATAATTAAGTTTTAAAACATTTTTTGCTGGATGCTGAGCATGAAGTAACAGCCGAAATAATAAGTCTTTTACCAACTCTATAATTTGCATAACCTCAAAAATAACTCGATTCAACACGTATGTCACTTCCTAAATATGCAGCGTTTAATTTGAATTGCAGTTTGGCAGTATATAATATACTAACCATCGTCTTTCAGATGAGGATTTCCCGGAGGCGCAGATGGAACCTTCCCGTCTTCTGCAGCACACGCCCAAGTATCTCGAGCTGATGTACGACAGCGACTCGGGCGCCGACACGCTGGACGGGTACGAGGTGCCGCGAACGCCCTCAGCTTACACCCCCTTCACCCGGCACAGCATAGTCGGCGTCGCCCCCAACAGACTGATCAAGCCCCCCCTGTACAGGCGGCACTCGCTGCGCGCGCACGCGCTGCGCCCGCACGCGCTTCGCACGCAGTCCCTGCGCGCCAATACGCGACCACCCAAC
Organism: Papilio gigon; assembly: GCA_027563995.1. Classification (NCBI taxonomy): domain Eukaryota; kingdom Metazoa; phylum Arthropoda; class Insecta; order Lepidoptera; family Papilionidae; genus Papilio; species Papilio gigon. The sequence goes on from JAODUI010000003.1 coordinate 3,112,582, forward strand.
GCCACTATAATCCCGCTAAGAAATGGCATCGTGAAGCGCGCCTCGCTCTGCGAGCCCGACCCGCGGCCCGGCTCCTCGCACGACGCCGACAAACATATATTTAAAACACTATTCTAAACTGTGATATTAGCATTCTTTATTCCACCGATCGGCAACTACAATTAGATGTTTAATATAAAACAAACTATTTATTAAATGTTTTTGTAAATAAACGGTCTTTGTACATATTATTGTAAGGTCATTTGTGTGAGGCGAGCGCGCGCCCTTAGTACAAGGTAATTGTATGCAATGCATTTAATTGTAAACTATTCCTACTTATTTGTTACCTTTTAATAAATGTAAATGTTTTGTAGACTTTATTTCTATGTAAATAAAAGACAATTATACATATCAGAATGTATTTTATTATATCTAGTGTAATGAATACAATGTCAATGTCTTCCTTAACTATTACATCAAATTCTTTACACACTAATTACTTCTGTAATGTTTCCGAACACTTGCGTATAGATAGTTTTATTTCCAGTTTAAATGCGTGTAAGTGATACACGTCCACAAAAATAACCAGAAATCGTTAATCGCGTCTATACATTTTAATCCATCCACAAATATCTACGCACTTTAGTGTTTTGACTTCGTGAAGTGAACATTTTCTTAAATTTACATACATTAGCTTTTCTATACTAGAAAATGAGGACATTTCCCAATCGTAGCCTCAATGAGGCAGAAATTATTTTTTTGTATATAACTGAATTGAAATTTTGATTCATAAAAGAATAGTATTCGAAGCTGGCGAACACATTTAATATTTGAAAGACCATGATATTTATATAAAACAAAAAACATGACTTGAATTTTAAAAATCCTGATGTGAGTGCTACTAAAGTCATTATTCAAGTTGGAGCCAAAGTGAACAGTCGATTTCCGTTGCCTTATACTTGTACACGATTCATATCTTCGTATCTTTTTTTTAAAAATATATTTTTGCCGTCGAGTCATTCGAAAACTTATTAATATTACATTTTTTGGAAACATTTTTAAACACAAAATTGTATTGAAATATAATGTTCCATTTGAAACCAAATATTATACTACTTATAAAACGGCTTAACTCACGTGCAACTCGGTGTCAGTATCGACTAGTTTCGAGCCCATCGGGGGCTCATCTTC
>JAODUI010000003.1:3113851-3127860 GCA_027563995.1 Papilio gigon
CATTGGTACATGGCGGGGATCGAACCTGGACAATGTCGAGTATGGTCCGGTCCGGTCAAGCGCTTAACAACTGCGCCTCCGACGCTAGCAAGATGATTTAAACCGTTTCATTCGAACGCGCGGCACATGAGCTATGAAAAATTGAAGACATGTATGTTTTAATCGTTATCAAAAAGGTTAGACAATGACCACATTATTACGTATCTCAAGAACTTAAATTATTAAAACTTTCGTGAGACATTTCACTATACTACTTAAAAAACGGCTCAACTCACGTACAGATCGATGTCGGCACCGACTAGTTTCGAGCCAATCGAGTTCTCTTCTTCATGGTGAGTGGGATTGATATTATAAGGCGTTCGCGGCAAGGCGATGAGCCTCCGATTAGCTTGAAACTAGTCGGTACTGACATCGATTTACACAATTAAGTTTTTATAAGCAGAACTGCTAAATTTTGCTGAATTTTTTTAATATAAACTTAGAACACATAGGCTACTAGTTTTTTTTTTAACTCCCCATGGCCTGAGTTAGGGGTGGTAGCAGATACAATAATAAATCTACTTGTATCGTAACTTTTCTGAAATGCAAAATTGTCTAGTCACAAACGATGCCCGCGTGCCCATGTCGATAGGGTAATGTCCCGGACTTAATGGGCCGGATAGAGCGGACAAGGGTTGTAACAAATGCTCTGTCTAGGACACGAATTATTAGTTCGTGTCTGTGCGTTTGTCAGCGAAAATCTTAGTGTGTGACGTATAATTTATGATAGTGTTACTCAATTCATTATCTCGTTCTTTATATGGTTATAAATTGCCATTTATTTTTATTCAGAATTTGACGCCTTTTCGTGTTAATTTTAAAGCTAATCATCATTATCGGCCTAGTCCACTGCCGAACGTAGGCCATCATCGATTGCCACAATGATCGATCCTGTGCCGCCCCTATCCAGTGAAATCTGGACCTTCATCAAGTTATCGGTACATCTAGCGGGATGCCTACTAAAGCTGTGTCGATCTGTCCATGGCCACCATTTCAAGGCCGCGATAAATTTAATTTGGAAAATATTTTTTTATCAAAAATTTTCTCATCATCGAAAGGATTCAATTCATCATTGGCCTAATGTTGTCCCCTGAATGTAGACCTTCACGGATTGCCACGATGTCTGGTCCTATACTGCAATCTCGGCCAAATCATTGGCCCATAGTACGGTCTACCAATGGTGAGTCAACCTATCCGATGTCACCATCCAATACAGAATTTATTTTAAAAGATTTTGCGTCAGTCGAGTTGGTCACATATGTAATATTTTTATTAGCAAAAAAAATACACGAACTTACATCTTCTAGGATGGACAAGAAAAACAAAAGAAGATCATACGTACGTGTTCCCTACAGTATAGTTCAGTGGAACAAGTCTTTAATCCTTGATATGCTCATCAATCATTCATTAGAAATTCCAGTCTCCGAAGGCATCCGCCTCGGATCTCGTTTATATCGCATAAAATTCTTCCGCGTGGCTCCGGACTTGCTGTGAATGTTTGGGAAAATGCATGCATTAACTTAGATATAATTGTATTAATAAAAATAAGTTCATTTAAAGACACATTGGTTTCGACTTACTGTCATCATTAGCTTTTGTCAGTCCACTGTTTGATATAGGCCTTTCGCAACATCTTTCAAAGTATACGGTTCTCCTTCCACATACAAAGACTTCCCGCCGTTCTTCGTAAGTCAGTCCACTTGGACGGTGGGGCCCAACGCGCGTTGTCTCCAATAGTGGCCCCCATTCCTCCTCCTGGCATCGCTAGCCCGATGTAGGTATACTATGTTTCAGATTTTGTGTAAATATAATTCTAAAATTATTTATCATACCAAATCTTTTCTTTTTATAGATTTGAAAGAACAGATACAAGTATTTCTAACAAATAAGACAAGCTTACTCCACCACCATTTTGGAAATCAACCTAATAATGTAAATGAATAAAGTAGAAGACCGAAGAAGGATGTATTGTGTGAAAGAGGATATGAGTAAGTGTGTGAGTTCAGATATGAGCTGACAGAGATGTATGGAAGAGTACTGTGCGGACCTTCTATAGGGAAAAGGATAGGTTGATGATGATAAAGAAAAGCTTACTCCATATTTTGCAGATTAGCGTAATAATGTAATTATAGCGAAGAAATTCAAAGATATGTGTGAAGTCAACACGCACTAGACCAGCGTGGTTGACTATGGCCCACTCACCTCTAATAATAGAGTAGGTTTTGAGTTCTACGGCGGGGACGTATAGTGAGCTGATGACGTAATAATGTAAATTCTATCTCAAATATTAGTGAAGCAAGCTTTTGTTCATCACTACGGCGTCATTTGTCACACTTTCAATGAACATCCTGTAGCTTCTTAAGTATCCGATGTTACAAAGACAACGGAACTTTGTGGTAACGTTAATCAATCATGCACGGAATTCTGCGGCGCGAATTCTTGCCAAAGTTGTTATTCCACTCGACAAAGTTTTGTCAGTCACCCAGTTGCGGTATCAAAATATATGATTGAATTAGTCGACAACATTTCAAGGTCTTCTATGTTTTTTAGGGATAGTGCTAGAGATGGAGGAATTGAGAATGAGATGATGATCAAATATACAAGAAGGTAATGAGATTGAATATGGATGGTTATAATGCTAGAGGACAGAAGATGATGTAAATGGATTGTGTGATAGGATATGTGTAAGTGTGTGAATTCAAATAATAGAGCGTACAGATGTGTGGAGTATTCTGTTACGTCACTACGAATAAAAGCGAAGTTGACAATTCTATTCATCCCTTAGTTCTATAGGATATGTAGGAGAGCGTTCACGTAATGTCGAATATTTGAAAGGTCACAACACGAACGAGATTCAAAGTCGATTGTAAATAGATTAGAGCCCGCTCGAGGCTCAGTGTACTCAGTGTAATTGTGACGTGGATTTATTGTTTCCTACAACAAAACGTCTTTATACTATTCAAGCTTTAAGAGTATTTTATAAAGGATTTGTTACATCATATAATATGTTAACACCTATAAAATTAATTTATAAATTATTTACTTGTATCCACGACTTCGTAGAGACGGAAATAAAAGAAAAAATAGTAAGAAAATCGATGTTTTCTCAGAAGCGCCAATAGCTTAATAATTATGGGTAAGGACTACCGATCTAATGGTCGCGGGTTCGAATCACACCATTCTACTATTGTATACCATATCCTAATACAAGCTTTTTCACGATTACCGAGGAGTGCTACAAGAAATATTAGTAAATTAACAAAAAAAACTACTAACATTTTATTATTCTAGAGATACGTAATAATGTATCCGTTTATACTTTCATGTTTATAATATTATTATAAAGTAAGAATTTATTTTGTAATAAATTAAATAAAATAACTACGTAAGACGAAAAAAATAATATCTCAAGGCCATATAACGTAATTCTAATTTTTACACATTTTAGTTTGTGACAATTAAAGCGCCAATAGCTTAATGTTTAGTAGTACGGATTCCCGAACACGCGGTCGAGATTTCGAAACCATTCAACTATAATAAACAATATCCTAGCACAAGTTATAGAGTGATAAAAGAAATTTGAGTGAATTAACAAAGGTCTGTTTGTAGTTGAAAGAAAATTCTCCCTATCCGCAAGTCCTTGTTTGTTTTTAGTTATCTCTGAAATGGTTGGACCGATGTCACCAGGACTTTTACTGGAAGGTAGCTGATGTATGACGGAGTAACTTTATAACTTATAAAACGGCTTAACTCACGTGCAACTCGGTGTCAGTATCGACTAGTTTCGAGCCCATCGGGGGCTCATCTTCAGAGTGAGTAGGAACGGTACTATCGCGCGTTCGCGGCCCGTCGCATACTTACTCTCCCTGACCACTCACCCTGAAGATGAAACCCCGATGGGCTCGAAACTAGTCGGTACTGACACCGAGTTGCACTTGAGTTAAGCCGTTTTATAAGTGGTACAGTGAAATGTCTCACGAAAGTTTTAATAGTTTAAACTAAATATTGATGAGAGAAAAACAGTTGTGAATTCAACTTCAATAAACAAAAAGGTAGATAGTAAGTATATCGTAGGTAATAGATACCAGATTTACATTTCAATTATATAAACTTTATCTTAATGAAGAACATAAAGCCGGCTAATACTTTCAGTTGTAACTGAACAGTAGAGTACAGTTAATACTGTACAAGTATAGACAAATTAAAACTGTACAGTTCAATTAATTTTGTCTACACATGAAGTTCTAACTGAACAGTTCGATTTCAATGAAAACTGAAGTTAGCGAACTCAAAGCTTAATATGACTTGAATTTTTTTTCGTTTACATTGATATGTAACAACACGGAACATCATTTGTAGTTTCAAATACTATAAATCAACATGGTTTTACCTATTTGAATTTTGAGTCAAAATCACCTCTTCACTTTATTTTACGTAGTAAATAAATTGACAAATACTACTTAAATCTGAAACCAGTCGTTTTATATCCCCCGAGCCAAAACATGTTTATATGTTTTTATAATAGCGACATACGACTCAACGGCCGTCTGATTTCACCGAAAGCAACCGCTGTCCACACACCAGCAGTAAGTTAAAAGATTATTCTTTAATGGACTATGTTTTTCACATACATTAAGAGCCCTCGCAGACTCTGGATGACTGTATCCATCAATATGTTGATAGGGTTTAACTTGACAGTTATATCCAAAATGATATCAAATCTATCACATTACTACACATACTACTAGCAATCGACAAAAAGTGTGTAACTTGCAAGGTCTGAATATGGGAGCTTCCGATGACAATTCACTCCCCATCAGCCGCCACTTCCTCTTTGATCCTCTTCTCGTGCTTGATCTGGTCGGTGGTGGTGACCGCTGCGGCGGGTGGGTCCTGGTTGTCGTCGTCCTGCGCGTCGTCCTTGCTGTTCTCGTGCAGCAACACGTACTCGCGCTGGGAGAACCCGAACTTGACCACGTCGCGCTCCAGCAGCTCCACGTAACGCCGCGGCTCGATCTTCTTGTTGTTGACGAAGGTGCCGTTAGCAGACTCTGTACCAACATTAAATTACATTTCTTAAAAATTGTTACATATCTTCAAGATTTCTAAGCGCCAATAGCCTAATGGTTAAAAGTATGGACTATCGTTCAAGCGGGCGTGGGTTTGAATACTCTTAGACAGTTGTGAACGATATCCATATCCTTTTCCAAATTTACCTTGAATAGTTACAAGAGACATTTGTAAATTAACATAAATCTACTGGTACTAAAAAACAGATATACAAGATCACTAGAGGTCTACTAGGCTCTCTAGAGCGCAGGCGTGCTCACCGAGGTCAATGACGTAGGGTCTGACGCGGCGGCCCTGCGAGCCGTCGGGGCGCGCGAAGGGCGTGGCGCGGTACTGCAGCGCGGCGTGCTGCTTGCTGATGGAGGGGTGCTCCAGCGCAATGTCCACCACCTTCTTGTCGCGCCCGATGAGGAAGCAGGACTGCCGGTGGATGTACAGGATCGGCAGCGCCTTGTCGCCTTTGAATGGATAGAATCTGGAAAGTAACGTAAAAATTTGCTTAACTGCTTCAAATTATTGGAGAAGAGTCTTGTATCTAAATGGTTAATTCTCTTTTAATAAAAACACATTAATACGATTTTCCTGAAGAGGAAATATTATGAAACATTACATTTAAACAAACTGACCTCCATCTCCGTTTGGGTTGTTTAGCATCATCTGGCTCGGCGTACTTTATAACTACGCCGTTGACAGTGTTGGCGTCGGCAGTCAGCTTGCCGGACAGACCAAAGTTGGGTTTCTCCTTTTCTCCTTCAGCTTTTCCTTCTTTCTTCACTTCCGTCTTTCCCCAGCCGTACTCTTTCTTATCTTCTGCATCAGCAAATCTGAAACCAACATTTTCTCATATATGTCTTGTTCGATATTAGAATTAAAAGTTTAAAAAAAAAAGGAACATAATAAGTTTACTGTCTTTCTAAATAAATTCTACTAACACAAGATACCAAATGTGTTTTGGTATTTAGGCAATTAATGACGATATGCACATTATTGTTATCTCATTTTTAGTAAAAATAAGAGGCATGTTAGGTATTTAACGTGTGTTCCTGCAGTCGGATGCTGTAAGATTGTCTATACAAGTCTACCTGCTCTTGCGTTCTCTCGGGCGGTCATTCTCGCTGGGTCGCAGACGCTCCTCGCTCCTCCGCGGACGATCTCTGCGCTCCTCCCCGCCGCGCGAACTCTCCCTCTTCTCCACTCTCTCCTTCGCCGGCCGCCCTCCTTCTCTATCTTCTTTACCTTCCACTTTTTCGTTCTTCTCTCTATAGCGATCGGGGCTTCGCGATTTGGAATGCTCTCTGAAAGTAATGTTGTATTTGTATTTGTTAAACGAACAAGCAACCTATTTTTTCACATTATTACATATTAAGTGGTCAATTTTTTATATTGTAGTTTTTGGAAAACAACAATTCACCACACGACGAGTGTTAATTTTCCAATAAGTTTTTCTTTATAGATTTTATGGCGAGGTTACTGGACCTTTAAGTCAAATAAATGTCTTTATTATACATTTGTTACATAATAACCAAGTATTTTACTAATTTATTACCTGTGCTGCGGCGATGACGGTTTTTCAACCCTCGGCGGCCGCTCGCGACGGAACTCTCGGTTCCTATAAACGATAAGTTCAAAAATAAAAACTATTTCAACACAACACAATTATCTTTCACACACACAGAAAAATAAAATCTTAAAGCGATTAATTTAATATAATTAATATTAAATTCAAATACCGATGCAAGTTTAGTTTAACATTAAACTATTGATAAATGATTTCAAATATTAAAAATAATTATTTTTCGACTGATTAACACGGATCCCTTTCACCGTTGGTGTTTATCACACATTGATTTTATCAATTATTAGTATTAACTAGACATATACCTGTTTTCGTATTGAATTAAAAATATTGAATATATCTTCAAGACGTAGCCTGTTTATATTGACTCCTATATACACTTACCATATACTCGATTATATACGATGTAGATGGGTTTACCAGATTAATTTCATCCATTCGTGGATATCTCACTTAATATCATATTCTACAAAGAAAACTCTTCATATCTCAAATGCAGCTAGTTTCTAATTACATATTTTAGTAATTCAATGTTGTAAAATGTCTTCTTTATATATAACAATCATTGTATTTATTATTTCCAAAGTAGAAAAACTCTCAACAATTAATCTGATGTTATCACTTTAAATATGCATTCCCTTTATCTGGTTTTATATAATTACATTATGTAATGACAATTTTCTTAAATATGTATAATTCTTTTATGATTCTTGAGTCTTATTGAGACTGCATTTAAACCAATATTCTTTACTGTCTTAATCTCCACGGCAATATTTCATTATGCTTGATATGTTCTACGTATGTACAGTCAATATCCTATGTGCGTTATTTCATAAAACTTTACAAAAGTATTTCATACATAGTTAATACATTGCAGTCTTCAATATCCATATAAAGATTAAAAAGAATTAATTTACGTGTTCAATCTATTCTCAATTTCACTATCTTCAACCTCATCTTTGGTATAACTTGATACAATGATTGAAAACCAATTTCAATTCAATATATTGTAATAATTATCTTGTAGTAAATAACTTCTGTGTATTAATTCAAGTATAACATGAATTCTTGACTTCCAAATTACTTGATAATCTTCTTGATGTTAAATTCTTAATTGTAATAGATTTTGTTTCTTCAAAGCGTTTTAAATCATATGTTTAATACTTCAAAGAGATGTTCCAATGTTTACAATATTTACACTCTTGATAATTGTTGTATTTTTGAGTGTATATATAAAAAAAACTGATCGTAATTGATATAACGTAATTCTTCAATATATTTCTTGCGTAGGGTAAGAGGAAGAAAATTCCGATTAACCATAGACAATGTAAGCAGATATAAAATACCCACGTTACGTCACTACCGCGATAATACAACAACGGAAAGAATTTCTTGATCCTTTCTAAAATGCTCTTTGCTACCAAACTACTGTTTTCTTCCTTAATCCCATTGGTAGTAACATAAATAAAGACATATAAATCTCTCATACTCATAACCCTAGAAGGTATCTCAAACTAAGTTTCAATCCATACATCTTTGGATTATATATATTTTTTTTATAATAATATTTCACACACGCCTAGAGTTATAATTAACGTGTAATGTGAAAACATTAAAATATCTTTGCAACAGCAACATGTTCTGACCAAATTCATTATAATTTTCTGTAGAGACGCCACTGTAAAAACAAATACAGTTATTTAAACGCACTGATAAAACACTGGCCGGTGTGAACATGCAGCCGTGACCTTCATTATGATATATGTATACTCATGGCTGTATCACTATGTGAAAGTGCTATGTACAGAACTAGTCACGTACCTGTCGCCCGGATACCTCTCCTCGCGGTATTTGTCTCTCTTTTCGACGAATTCTCTTTCGCGATATCTCTCCGCGTCAGGGGGACCGCGTCTACACAAGTTATTAAACAATGTTGTCATAATTTATGCGCCAGTAGTTTAATGTTTTAAGGGTGGGGATTTCCGATCAAGCGGTCGAGAGTTCGAAACCCGCGATTCGACTATTGTGGTGGACTATATACAAGTACAAGCCCAGAGCTTAGTTGGAATGGTAAAAGAAAAATTAGTAAAGTAACAAAAATCTGCTCATATTTTTTATAAGTATAAATTTAAAAAAAAATTCAAAAGCTCTTAACACTGAACCGGTATTGAGAACCAGTAGTTTTGTGTCAATATCTACTTAGTATTGGAAGATACAAAGCTTCTATACAACATATTACTTTATTATTGTCCATAGTACAAGACAAAACCAGCCACTTATAATAGTACCATCATATAGGTACAGTCAGTGCTGATTGTATTGTGTCCCGTACTCACACGTTAATCATTTGGAATCAATATTTTTTTTAATACAATGTTGAAAACAAGCCAGTAGCCAACCCTGTTTGCCAAAATCGTCGAATATGGTCACTTATTTGGTATCATACTGGTTCAACAGGCTATTAGTGCAACAGATATCTTTGAACACTCTTCTGTTAAATTGAGCTGCAGAAAGTGTACCTTTCGCGATAATCCCTGCCGTCGTGTGGTTCGCGTTGTTTGGGAGGTCCTCTATGGTCATACTGATGATTATTGTAACGGTTGTATCCTGTAATTATTTAAATAATACGTCGATTAAATATTTGTATCACAACAATATAATTTTTTTTCATTTTAATTTCCTATACATGGAAAACTGTTTTTATTGCAGACAATTGAAACAATCAATATTACCTCTAGAATCTTCTCTCCCTTGATAATTTTCTTCTCTGGGTCTCCTATGATAATCTTCCTCAGGCCTGTGCTCCTCATATCTTGGATGCCTGCATAAATACATTTGGAAAGTAGGATTGTGGAAATTACTAACATTGGTATTAACATGAAAATACTAAAACTAATCATTGATCACCATGAAATTAACACTTCATATGTTTTTGATAATTTTATGAAATAAAATTTACCTCTTATATTCTTCAAATTCCTTAGGTCTTCTGTGATATTCACTGTTAGGGGCATAATGTGGATTGTGGCTGTATCTCTCTCTGTTTTTATCAAATAATCTGCAACATATTTAATTCTTATACTTACAAGATCTACTGAAAAAATGAACAATATTTTTATGTTATATGTTTATATTGTTATTATAATAACCTTTCATTATGTCCTCTGTCATATCCATAGGATTCTTGGTAGGATGATTGATGATCTTTACTGGAACCTCGGTAGAAACGTTGAACTTCACATTGTCTTTCATAATTATCAGCTGATGCTGAGTGCCTCATTGGATAATCCTTTCTAAAATTATATTACTTATTTAGTCCAGTTCTAACAAAATTTATGTACATACCAGATTTGTTAAGCGGTTATCTGTTTTATTGTTATTTGAATGTGCACTCCATTCTATTACATAGTGAAAGAATTCGAGTTATACCATATGCTGATGACATACATATATAAATTTTACAACTTACTGATAGTATGTGCGAGGAGGTTGACTTCCTTCATCAGATGATTGGCGACATTCTTTAACAACGCTGTGCAAACGGTGTTCTTGCTGTTCTTCTAAAAACAATCAATTCACTAACTTTTTTAAAGAAAAAAATTCTATTCGAAATATTTTTTCATGTTTCCAATTCAAAGATAAAAAAAACTAAAATAACAACTATCTTCCTAAATAGACATACCTTCACTATGTGAAGATTCCGCCCGCTTTGTATGTTTATGCTTGTGTTTTCGTTTCTTTTTGGATGTTATTTCTCCTTCACTCAAAGACGATATACTTTCAACATTGCCGCGATCTGCAGAATCTGAACGCTTCTTTTTCTTACCGTGTTTCTTCTTCTTTTTCTTATGTTTACGTTTCTTTGATCGCTTTTGATCCTCGGAGTTGCTATCAGAGTCTGAAGAGTCGGCACGTTTTCTTTTCTTCTTGTCCCGGTGCTCCGATACGGAGGAATCCTCACTTTCGCTATCTGATGAACTACTAGATTTATCACTAGCATTAGATTCATCAGAATCTTCTGACGAAGAGTAATGGCGTTTTTTAGATTTCATCTTATATTATAATTAAATAGAAATAAAATGTGGAATAGACGATAGAACAAGTCAAAAAATGTACGCCGCAAACGCAAAACCAAAATGTACGACAAACGACTACGACATAGATAAACGATACAGATTAAATAGCTTACGGCACAAAAACAATTTGACGTGATAGAGTATAAAAAAGTAATTTATCAATAATTCCATTTAATTTCTAAGGTTGCTCGTGGGTTATTAGGAGGTAATCAGTGAATATGTTTTTTTCAACTAGAAATTAGTGTAAGAATATATTTTTTTGTAAATAAATAACAATTATTTATTAAAAAGTCACATTTAATCTATTAACTTGTCATCATTTGTCAAAGTAAACGTCATTACGTCAATCAAAATGCAAATTTTTGACCGGCCACGAAAAAACTTATTAACTATTTGTATCGTCAACATAAAACGATAGTTGTTTTCATTTTGTAATTAAAATAGTTGTAATAAAATAGTGGCAAACTTTATAATATTAAATGTAATTTATAAAACGTTAGACCTATAGGTAAGATAATCTAAACATATTGAGATAGTGATATTGCTATTTTATTAGTTAATGATGGCTATGAGGAAGAGAAGTGGCTCTGGGTCTAAAAGACACTTAAAAGAGAAAGTAGTCCAGATTTATGAATCTTTCTTCAAAGGAGAAGATTTGACAAGTGATAACCCTACGTTTTGGGATGAATTTTTTCTTCTTAAACCAAAAATTCCTCAATTGGAAGCTGAAATACAAAAATTAACCGTTGAACAACTTAATAACATGAAAGATAATATGAATTTACTCGTAACACAATGCATAGAAATGCTGGGACAAGAACACCATATAAGGTTTGTATCTCGCTGTACAATGGTAAGAAATATTTTTTTTTTGTAAAACATCCATACTTCCATTGCCACCTCGATAATAATACTTAAATAATGTCAACTTGGAAAGATACAATCATTTTATACTGAAGCATAAAAATGTTTTTGTAATATCTTATCTACAACATGCTTTATTCATTAAATTACTATTGGTGATTGATATATTGTTTTTCTAAATATATCATTATCTATATACAATTCATAAAAAACATGAATTAGTTTGAAATAATGTTACACTTTTACTGGAAAATAGTTGAGGGGCAGAGGAATTTTAAGTATTTTTTTTTTATTTCGTTCTGATGTGGCCAGGAGCAACAGCTAGTTAGAAATAAAAAAAAAATAATGACAGTTACTTGAAATGTAATTGTAGTAATCATATTTCTCTAAAATATATTTTTTGCTGTTGTGATCAATGTAAATGATGTGTTTTGTTTCATTCCAGGCTTGTTTATGCACTCCAAACATTCAGTGCATTATTGACGACAATGTATCAAAGAGCAGCTCAGGAACCAAACATAAACATGAAGTTAATTTTACTTAACAATGAAAACTGTAAAATGCAAAAGCTTTTAGAGCATTGTAGCACTGTTCTCTCAGGTTTGTAGTTGCAATGATTTCAAACTAAAATAATCAATTTTTCTAAAAGAAATAATTCATAGTCGTATTTAATTATAATTACATACATACATACTGCTTGACACTAATTTAATGAATAAGTGCACTAGAGTTTTTCTAACAATGTTAAAAATATCAAAATCAATTTTTTTTTTCAATAAAATCCTTTTATTGGTAAAAAAAACTGGACACTTTTCTTATTAGATACGAATTTGTAGTCTTCTATGCATACATACATCATCATCATGATCAGCCTAAGGACATCCACTCCATCGATAGCCACAGACACTGGTTTTGTGACATACTCCTCCACTGTACTCTTGTAACCTTGACTTGATATAGAGTTACCACATGCTTAATAAATAAAAAATACCAAAAAATCGTATATATAATACAAATGGATACTACATATATAGTTTTATTGGTTTCAGGTGATGTGCCAGATAGTTTGAAGTCAATGGTCATAAAGCTGTTGCTAGTTATTGCAACTGGTTTCGACAATATAGATGAAAATCCACTTGTTGAATATTTGATGTTGAATTCATTGTTTGAACCACTTATACAGTTGTTAGCCACCTCTACTGAGAGGCAGCACCACGGTAAGAATCGATGATTATGGTTACACTTGAATAATTTATACTTTCATGAGATATAATGTAAATATAATATAAAACAGTTAATACTCACATATTCATCTGGAAACGGCACCGAAACATGAGTGTTGCCATTTTACATTTTTTTTGGTAAAAATTTAACAAACTATTAGTAGATAGTCAAAATACATTATATTTTTTTTAACCATACCAAATAAGCGTAAAGCTTTTGCTACAATATGTTATACAGTAATAAGCAATTTTTTTTTATGAAAAAACAGTTTATAAAGTATTTTATTATTTTTACTTATTTTTCTTAATTTCTCCAGGTTATGATGTAGTATTACTGCTTATGTTTTTGGTGAACTATAAGAAACAGGAATCGGCTAACCCGTACGTAGTCAAGTTGTCTATCCTGGATGATGAATTAGCACTTAATGGGTTAGTATCAAATTTCTTATACTTTTTTTATTATAGACTAATTGACCCCGCGAACTCTGTTTCGCATTAAAGGCAAGAAATAAACAGATTTTCGAATTTATTAGGAAATACAAAAAAAAACATTTCCTCCTCGGAAAAACACGTTTGTATGGGAAATGGAAAAGAGTTATTTTGAAGGCTTTCATGGGAGTTTTTATAATTTTTCTGACCTTTTAAACCTTCCCTCGCCTTCCACGAACATTCCAAGCCCAAGATAAGATAAATCCTTTCAGCCGTTCTCAAGTTTTAGCATGATTAACGAACAGCAATTCATTTTTATATATATAGATAAAATAAATAATTGTGTGGTATATGACACAACCTACATTAAAGTTGAATGCCTGATCGAATTTTGAAAGGTATTATATTCTGTCTTCAACCTAAGATTATCTCTTTAATATTGATATCAATTTTAACAAATGCACGGAATGTTGAATGGATGTGTGGTGTATGTTGGAGGAGCCTAAGTCCTGCAGTGGATAATGTTAGGCTGGTGATGATGTATTCTATCATCATCAGGTCACTAAGTCTTACATAAGCTTAAAGTCCTTTGAGGTCCCTCAATGGGGACATTAATGTAGGTGCAACATAGGGTAAGATAGACCTAGGTAGACCGAGATAGTTACTAAACGACACCCATGGTTGACTTAATTTTTATTAAGATGATGTTTAGCATCTCAGGAATAAAGGTTT
>JAODUI010000003.1:3127960-3146881 GCA_027563995.1 Papilio gigon
CAATATAGCTTGGTCCTAACCAATCTCGCTCTTTCCATATTGATACATCAATTTGAATTCTTGTGCTTTTAATATAAAAAAAATAATGATACAAGCATTGAGCTTTTTTTTCAACTAATTTATATAATATGAATAATATTAACATGACATCATCAGCTCACTACACGTCCTGACCGCGGGGCTCAGAGCCTACCCTATTATTAGGGGTGACTAGGCCATAATCAACCATGCTGGCCCGGTGTGTGTTGGTTGACTTCAAACATATGTTTGAATTTTTTCGCAGATATGTGCAGGTGTGAATATGACATGAATATTATAAATAGGTATAATAATATTCATGTGGTATTATGTGTCGATATCATGCACCCAGTGCGGAAACTGATGTCCGATAATAGTTAGAATGAGCGGACAGGAAAGTGATTATATGTGCATAGTATGTATTACTTCGGGTTCCAAATATCGTAACACAACAAAAAAAATAATTTATAAAAAAATTGCCAATATATCAATACTGTTGAAGTTACTGGCCTCTATATCTACCTGAGATAAAAAAAAACATAAATATATATTGTGGTTGCCATGACAACAGTATCATTGATTTTTTTTAGTCGTAGTATTTGAAACCTACAGTTACCCACCTATTTAATATTAAAATAATTTTAACATACCTTATACTTAGTAAGGGTTCGTTTAACAATTTCTTTCTCAATTTGCAACTGAGTTATTCTTTCATGTAAATACTTATTTTCAGTGACTAAAGCATCTATATCAACGATGGGTTTCGGTTTATCCACCTCTAAATTCTCTTGAATATTTTGTTTATTTGAAAGGAAATAACTTATTTGATGATTCAATCTTTGTACTTTGTTCTTGTAATAATCCCGGTCGGCTGTGAGCTCCTCTTTCTCGTCTAATGTTGTCCGGTAATCCAACCGAAGTTGTTGATACTATAACAGTCAATTTATACAATTTTATTGCTTGGCATTTGTTTTACTCATTACACCAAAAATTACTCCTTAATAGACTTCTTTGGAGAGCTGCACTGGTTAAAAGCCATAGTTAGCCATAGCCAAACAAGTTACTATAAGATAAATCAGTGAAATAACTACGATCAGATATTTTTTGTTTCCTTCCTAGTTAGTTAAATTGACATTATTAAAGTTTTAAGTGTTATATTTACCTTGTTCTGAATTTTTTCCAAGTTCTGCACTAATTTTTCGAAATCATTTTCATTTAAATTTTGAACTACATTTTTGTTCGTGTCATTCTCATGTAATAAAGTCCCTTTTTGCAGTTCTCTCCTTAAAGCAATAATATCACCATTAGCTTCTTCTAACTTACTGCGTAAAGTTTCCACCTATAAGTATAAAAAAAATGTATTAACTTGTGCAGTTATAATTGTGTAGAATTATGAATAATAATATCCAAATATATATTAGTTAGGAAAAATTATGTAATTGGAAATACCTCTAATTTCAACATATTATTGTGATCTCTAGTTCTTGCTAGAATTTCTCCGCCACTTATTGTGTTTGTCTGTGTGAACCTGTAGTTATTGCTATCATGAAGGCAAATAGAAACACTCTTCTTGCTTTGTAGCTGCTCAACTAACATTTTATATCTGTCCCGTTCCATACTGCATTTGTCAAGTTCCTTGCTAATTATACCCAATGCATCAACTTTACTTTGTAATTTGCTTTTCAATACTGAATTCTAGAATTAAATTAGGATGTTGTGTAGTAAGGGTAATAATATATTTAAAACCTTCTAACAAAAATATTTACCTCAAGCACGTAATCATCTAGTTGTTGGTCTTGAAATTGCACCTTAGATTTCGTAAACATTTTAAAAATATTTAATTGCAAAGATTATTTAAAATGTGAAGCTAAGTGTCCATAGTTTTTATTATTATAACCTGAAAATAAGAGACCGGTTTAAATGTTACATTTAATCCATTGCAGTATTTTTTTTATATTCTCTATCGTTCGCTATTTAAGGATTACGACGACTTATATACGATAGTAAAATAATATAAGAACGATAACACTGATAAACCCCTAAGAAAAAATTGACAGTGACATAAACATGAACGACTGCGAATGACTGTCAAGAACAACTGACAAATAAAAAATTCAATAAACATATCACAAGACAAGGATCTTAAGACACATTTTTAACATCGACATGGGAGCGATAGCGAGTTTAACGTACTTTCACTTGAGTTCTCCTGACCAATAGATTACAATGTTAAAAATCGATTCCCAAATCAAAACAAACGATTGATGTAGAATTTTAAATGATTACCATTTTATTTCTATTGGCAATGACCAAAGACAAACAAATACCAACAGCCAATCACAATCACCAGTCACCAGCAGTGTCAACAACTTGTCAAATCGCGACTCGCGTAAGTGTTACGGTGTTTGCTTGCACTTAAAGACTTAAGAGTATTCTAAATTTTGTCGCAGATGTTCAACAGATTTTCTCCTCGTTTTAATTTTTCGACCTGTTTCAATGCCGTGTTCTGCGGTCACGATCGTAGGGGTAGGTTTTGTTCATCCTAACGTTTGGTTACAATGGCTGCGTCAGGTACCGAAATTGAAGACTTCTTGAACGGAGCTTTAGTTTCATGGGTAAGTGCACAACGATCGTAATCGTAAAGTAGAAGTAGAGTGAACCGTGAGATAATTTTGTCGAATGGTTCCAAATGATTGAACGTGTGTTTGCATTAATAAAAGTATTTTACTATGATTATATTTCAATGAACTAAATAGTAATTTTGAGTGGTGTGTTAAATGTACACTGAATGTTTACGTTTCTGTTTATTTAATGTACGAATATTATAAAACAACTTTTGCGTTTATTATTAAACATTATGGATATAATAAAGAACATTACACATGTTAAACTGTGTTATGTTGATATTTTATGTTTTGATGAAAGAATGATTATAAAATTTATTAATATTGTAGGTTTTATGAGTAAAGTTATCATTGATTATAAGATTATTAAAATTAACTTTATTAAACAATTGCTTTAAGTGTAGAAGTGGCATGTATCATTTGTTTGTGCTAATGTTATTATTTTGCACAAATATACTGTTACATATAAAATATTTTTTTTTTTATAAAATATTTTCTAATAGTCCTAGCAACATATTACATATAGTTGTCTTCTAGTATCATTGTAAAAGTTATTTTAGACACAAAGTCTATTAAAGTTTTGATGAAAAATCTCCTTATAAAATGAAACTAAACTTAACTAAATACTATATTTATTTACAGCTGAAGTCATGCCTTACAAACCCAGAAACAGTCAAAGACTATGCATCTCTTTTCAATGGAGACATATTACATCAAGTTTATCTCCAAATAGATCCAGAACCTTCTTTTCATATAACCAAGCTAGCTGGCTTAGAAGACCAAGCATTGATACTGGGTAGGGTTAAGAATTTTGATGCCATCATTAAGAATGTCAAAAGCTTATATGATGAAGAACTGGGCATGACTTTACTTGTTGTGCCCGAGTGCATATGCTTAGGAAAAGCACCGGAAGCAAGAGATGGGTTAGAAAATATGAAGCTGCTTTTGCTGCTATTACTCGGTGCTGCTGTACAATGTCCAAATAAAGAGATATTCATCACTAGAATAAAAGAGCTGGATGTAGACTTGCAGCACAACATTGTAGAATGTATTAAACAGGTGTGTACAAGTTTTTCTTACGTATGTCTCAGATGTTTCCCATTAAGATGACCAAGCTATCAACCAATTGACCCAAACAATTTTTTTTAGAGACACTCTATGTATCATCTAATGCTATTATCATCAACTTTACCAGATCCAGTTAGTATTATACTATAACCAATAGTTTAATAGACTCAATACTGTTCCAAAAAATTGTACAAAAAAATTCTCAAAAGACTGCATGTAAAATAAGTCTTATTAATATTATTAATGTGTAAGTTTACATGATGCATAGATGTTTCTTAGCAAATAATTCTAAAAATGGCTAAATGGTTTGACTGAAATTTCGCCCTAAGATATATTACGATTAGAGCATAGGCTACTAAATTAGATTTTTTTTTAATACAGCGGGGATACAACAACAAAATGTATAACTCTCTTAACTTTTGTTTGTGGTTAATGATTATTAGTAATAAGGTAATCACCTATGCATAATTTGAATAATTAATTTCCCATGTCATAGATGGAATGACTAATAGTGATAGAAAAATAATTGACATTAAAGAAATAGCACTTATAATGTTGAATAATGTCATCAGCATGAGTGGTATACCACAGTATTATAAAGAACTTTTGAACAATAGATTACATAACTCGGATTTTTTCTACATAAGGTAGTTGTAGATAGGGTGTGAAAAATATAATATACTATCGGTGCATGTAGAGAATTTTGTATATAAACTTTCTTATGTTTCTCTTCATTTTAATACAACTAGGTTATTAACTATGTATCTAGATCTTAATAAATTAAATATTAATAACATTTAAGCCATTGAAGTTCAAGTACAATAAATTTTATTAATAGTAAAAGAGTAAATAACAATAAAATAAGTTCACAGGCCTACGTCCAGTAGTGGACTACATTAGACTGATAATGATGATGATGATGTTCACTGTGATTGTTTTGCAATGCAAACCCTCAGAATAAATGTTATTTTTTATACCAGACTTTTCACCATTGTCAGCTGTATAGTTAACATTTTTCTGTAGACGGAATATTAATAGTTTAGATATCAATAACATGTGTATGGTGGTCCGTGAGACATGTTTGTGACCCGCATAGCAAACGACATGAGCGTAACGCAATGGTAACTCCATTACAAGAACACGCCTTGTTGGAATACATTTGAATGTAACGGCGTCTTTATGTTTCCAAAAACGTATTGAGATAGGAACAATAAATTTTATACAAGGCGTTGTTAATAAACCTCGAGAATAATTGCGTATTATTTTTTTAGTACAATAATCTCCCGCCATTTCTTTAAAAAAAATCTGTATGATAGATTAATAACTTACAGATACTTAATTCGGAGCATGAAGATTAAAAAAATACTCAAAGTAGTTTAGTCCGCATACACTTCGTGTTGTCGTTTACAATAAAAAAAAAATACTTCGCAATTGATTCTCGATTAGTAAAACACCCCATCTAGAGTAAGACAATATGTTATTGGATGGACTATATCTTATATGTTACGGCAGTCCCGACGGTTAATGCAATTGGTACACTACTTGTTTCGGGATGCGTAAATATTTACGGTCGATTTTCGTTAAGCGAATAACCGCTTATATGCCTTTGCTAGTTTACTTTGTAAATACATACTAATAATTTATGAACAAAATTAGTGGACATTTTCCATGTGTTTTAAGATAAAAAGAAATAAATAATTTCGACACCTGATACAATCGCAACTGAAGAACGTGCGTGCGTTAATGTGTGAATGTGGAAAAAGCGAGGGAAGTGTGTCATGACCGTGTCAAAAGGAAATCTGATATTTGTTTATCTATTTGGATCTGTGCATGTTATAAATAGCGATAATTTTCACAGAAAGAAAGTTGGAAAATAGATACCAATTTTATTTTATTTTCAACAAAGAAGTTTGCAAGCAATTAAAAAAAACATATCGAGATTGTTACGAATACTTGTGTGTAAATTTTTATGCTAGGCCCAAAGATTTGGGTGTCGATGAAAATTGAGATCACGGTTAATTTAACGTCAGCTCACCATTTTTCAATTTCTTAGGTAACAGACATGCAAACCGTAGTTTTAACGCCGGATGCAATCGATCTCTTCCAATCTCCGACAATGTTCAATCACATGCGACGTTTGGCCAAAGAGAGGGATCATTACCTTCAAAATTGGGCCACATTGGTACTCAATGAGGGACTTTGTGAGACTGAATGCGAAAATAAAAGCAGCAAGAATCCATCGACACAGAACATTAATCAGAATAACAGTGAAAGCCAACATTTGGCCGTTGAGCTGGCTGATTGGAAAGCACGTCTGCGGAAACAGAGACAAGAATTGTAAGTGGACCCACTTTTCAGTCAAATTATCGAAAATTGCAAATATTGGACGAATCTGCTTCATAGAGGCAACCTCAATTATCAAATTTTAATTTTGAGTTTCATTTCAGGGAAGAGAAATCGGAACAATTAGCCGAATGTCGCGAAGAATTAGAACACACCAAGTTATTATTGACTAAGCTACGTTCTGATAGCCAGGAGTGGTTTAATGAAGCCAGAAAAGCAGCGGGATACAGGGATGAAGTTGATGCGTTAAGGGAAAAGGCTGAACGATGTGAGAGGTGTGCAGTATTGGTATAAAATACTAAATAATACATGATTTCACATTTAATGCTTTCTATACAAGATAATGTTATTTGTAAGATTTGTTTTTTTCTTATATTGATTTTAGATTAGAGCAAGAAATACAAAGGTATCGTGATCGGCTCGCCGATGCGGAGTACTACAAGACACGCGTGGCGGAGCTGCGTGAGGATAACAAGGCGTTAATGGACTCCAGAGATGTCCTGGAAGAACAACTACAGCGCGCCAGGAAGAGGGCCGAGCAGTGTTTGACGTTAGAAGCGGCTATGATCAAATTAAAACGAGAAGCTAACGACATTGCTTTGGTAAGTAAATGCTAATAGAATTACTTTATTTCATTTTATTTCAATACTAACTTTATGAATCTTTGGTTAAAGGAAAGAGACGCTGACCAGCAACGAATCCAGGAACTGATTGAAGAAAATAATCATTTACAATACATTGCGAGGTCTATGCTCAGTGAAAGTAATAATAGCAATTTAGACACGGACAATGAATGCGAAAGCACTATAGAGTCCGGTGAAAATAGTCTATCTGAACAATTAACTAGTAACGCACAAGCTAGAGCTTTAAAGCTAGAGTTAGAAAACAAGAGACTTCTATCAACTATCGATAATTTAAGAGAACAGTCCATACTCGACGGTAGCGACAAAGTTTTAGATTTAGAAAAGGAAAAGAAAAGGTTAACGTTAAAATGTGAACAACTACAAGAGAATTGTAACAGGCTCATGCAGCAGAACTCGGAGCTGGAAGAGGTGTTCAAAAATGCATTGGAAGAAAACAGAAAGTTACAAGATTCATTAGATAATAAAAAGGCGTACATCGATAGACAGTCCATAGACAGAGAATCGGAGAAAAATAAATTACAAGACTTTGAAAAACATTTGGAATCTTTAACAAAAGACAAACAGAGAATTCAAATGTTGTGTGACTCGATACAAAAAAGAGCTGATGATTTGGAAAAGTCATTAGACGCGAGGACTAAAGAACTGAACAGTGTTAAACCTGACGCCGATAAAGCGATGCGACTTTTAATTCAAACAGAAGAACTAAAGACAAAATTAACCTACAGTGAAAAAGAAGCTCACAATCTACAAAGGGAAGTTAATAAATTAAAAGAGGCTGTAGAAGAAAAAGACGTGGTTATTGATAAAATAAGTACAGATATAGAATTGAAGAAAAAAGAAATTGAAAGGATAACTCGAGAACTTGACGCGAGTCAGTCGATGACAACAAGGCTCCAAGACTTGGAACAAAAGACACAAGAATTAAAATCGCACAAGAAAGTAGATTCTGAAACGATTCAAACTCTTCAACGAGATTTAATTACGGAAAAAGTCAACTGTGACAAGTTCATAAACTGCTTTGAGAAACTTGGCATCAGTGCTTCAGAGATAATGTCGAAAGAGATTAATGTGGAGGAATTATTAGAGAAGATTATCACCAATGCGGATAACGGCGGCTTGATACTCGATATTGCGTCTAAAGCTAACATGACTAATTTAGTGCCTCATTATTGTAATCACGAAAAGAATCAAGGAATCGATCCCCAAACTGAGCAACTCTTGGCGACCATTCAAGCGGGCCTAGATCACTACCAAGCAGAAAATGCGAAATTGGAAGTTAATGTTGCCACGCTTAATTCACAAAATGGCTCATTGATATCCCAACAAATGACTTTACAACTTGCAAACAGCCAGTTGGCTGCTGAAAAGGAGGAAATATTGAAACAGCTTGAAGTTTTAAAAGACAAACAAGACAATCTCTTAAGAGACCAAGTGGCGCTGCAAACACTTCATGAACAATTAAACACTGAATATGAAATGCTGCTTAGCGAAAAAGAACCTGTTAAGGTTGCCATGCGAGACCTCAAACTTGAAAATCGAGAGTTAAAGGAGAAAATAGTGACTTTTGAAAAGAAAGCAGCTGAAGTTGAAATGGAAAGAGAAAACTTAAAGAAAGAATCGAGAAACTTAACTAATTTAAGAACTGAGCATTCGAAACTTAAAGATGATTTCAGAAATCTATTCACGGTTAGTGGAAGATTGAAAAATGAATATAAAAACATGCAAGATGAATATAGAAAAATGCGAAGTGATGTTACGCAACTGAAATTGAAGAACACCGAGTTGTCAGGTGAGATTAATACCAAAACTGAAATAATAACGAGTATGGAATTAGAAATAAGCAAAACTAATCAACATTGTGAAATGCTCATTCAAATGAACAAGAGTTTAGATGCCGACAGGCGCTCTCTGATGGACCACGTGTCGCAACTGCTAACACAATATCATGAATTATTGGCTCATTCTTTAAAAGACAAACAGCATTATCACGAAGAGGAAAAAATGTTTGCTGACAAAGTTAATGCCTTATGTCGCCAGAAAGAAAAATTAGAAGAAAAAATTATGGAGCATTATAAAAAGCTTGATAATTGCACCCCCAAGCGACGTGGCTTCGGAGCATCTTTCGTTAAAAGAGTGCGAAAAGCCGGGACCGATTTAATTAACAAAGTACCTACACGTAACAATAAGAGAATCGAAGATGAAAATCGCTCAAAATCTCAACTGACGCTTGCCGGTTCCGAATCTGGTGAATCGGATCCCGGTAGTCACGATTTCGATAAATCTTCTAAACTTTGTGACCAAGACCAAGGTTCCTCTAATTTAAGCACCGAATCACCAAGACACAGTTCCGATTCAGGTTACAGAAGATATGACGAAATATTTAAGAAACCCGACAATGTTGAAGGTTCGGTGTGCAGCCTGGATCCAAGTAGGTTAACTGGGAACGAAGGAAACTTTACGAGGAGGCTTTCAACTGCTTCAGTGCACAGCGGCGGCGGCGACGACGCCTTGATTAGAGCTTCGTTGAGGAGGAGGCCGCACAAGGCGGTGCCGCACGCGCACAGAAATAGCTACCAAGGTTTAGAAGGCGATACTGGCTTGCCCGCAGGTAACCATAAAATTAAAAGGACAGTTACAAAAATTTCACGAGACAAATATTTTATATTATTGTTAGAGGTACGGAATTTTTGCAAAAAAAAATCACCAATTTCGTTTTTACATTTTTCAAAATTTTAAAATTTCGCATAAATTTCGCACTTTCGAAATTATAAAATTTGGGTAAACTAGGTATTTATTAAACAAAAATACTTGTTTAGTAATGTTATTACTAAATATGAAAGTAAAGTTTAACAAAATACAAAATTTTAAAAGTATCTTTTTTGTCACCATCCAAACGAATGTTACAATATTGGCACATCATAATATTTGTATCGGACACATACATCTTTCTTAAATTCTAGTATTCTATCTGTCAAATCTTCCTTAGGGCGTCCCAATTTTAAGGGCACGAAAAAAAAATTATAAAACACTTGCGCGCCTAAAGCGTTACAAATGAACACTGCTCGCATGCTACGTCCCCGACTCTAGCGATAGGCAACGAACGAGTGAGACTCGGAAGCTTTCGTTCTGTCGAGTCAGATCGTGTCCAAAAAGTCGCGTCGACCGTTTCGTCCAAAACGAACTTCACTCAAGTTTAATTGGCGCGAGTCGCAACTCGGGCGATACAATAATAATTAACAATCCATCATACGAACACTACCATACATTTCGCATTTATGTTTAATTTTCGCATTTATTCGCATCTATTTCGTAAATACGAAATTTCCGTACCCCTAATTATTGTTTAGCTATTTTTCTTTTACAAACTTTCATCTTTTTTATTTTTCACAGTTTCAAAACATTTTTCTAAATTCTAATTAAAATATTTTCGGTAGAGAACATGGAGTACTAACATCAATAAGTATTGAATAAAAATATTTTATTTTTGTTCTCGTAGCGTCGACCCCTTCACCGGTGTTCGGTACGGCCGGCTCAAGACGCACCGTGTACTTGGCGGACGATAATCCTGATGTTACTCTCAACTCCAAGCCGCAGAGCACTCCCATCAAAGAGAACCCAACATACTTGATCTACAATCGAATATCAACTGTGATAGGGGACGGTGCATGTCAAACTGGTCACGACAGATCGGCCAGCGACAACCAAACGTCTGAGGTGCCCAGGACCGCTGGAGAAGATTTACAGGAACCAGAAGATCAAGAGAGGATAAACCGCGAAAAACCAGAAAACTCGAAGGAATCGGCAATTTGGTATGAGTATGGTTGTGTATGATGTTCATAGACTGATAATGCCTTTGTAGCCTATGTTATCCCCCTACATATTATAATCGAATATATACCAATATGATAATTATATTTTGATGACAATATGACAGTATTAGTTAGGCATTTATTTGAAAATTTTTATTCATTTCTAATACAATTTGTATTGAGATTACAGTAAAAATAATTTGAGGCTTATTTAGTTTTACATTATGTATATATACTTTAATTCAAAATAATGACGAATTAACTTTAAATGTGTAATTATTTCGACAATAGACACAAGCTCTGATTTTTTTTTTAGTTTTGTCAAAGATTAAATTAAACATTCTTTTTTTTTTAAATAATCTTCCATTTATCTAATGTCTACAGGTATTTTAATCTATCCATAGATTTAAATTCATTATAATTTCGTGTGATTAAATATTGTTTAATTTGAATATTATTTTATAATTTAACTTTATATAGTAATTGTATTTAAAATTAACATGCATTTGCTAACAGTTACGCTAGACTGGTCACAAACTATAATTAAGTTTTATTAATATGTTTTGTCTTACTGTCTTAATTAAAAATCGTAGATTTAATTTTAAAACTGCCAACCATTCAATTTATAGATAGGCTCTGATTAATATCCATACAGTGTAACTTTCGTTCAGTAAATAAAACACAATTTTTATGTACATACAAACAACATACTTGTGGTAACATTACTTATGTAAGGTATATCTTAAACTCAGTGATGTATTGTTTGAATATTTTTTCTTTATTTTCTTAAAAAAATGAAATATGATAAAATACACAATATACGAATAATTTCACACCAGTGATTATATGATTCGAGTTAACATTTTGATTCAAAACCGGTGTATTTTTTTTAATTTTGCATATATTAAAATCTATTCAGTAAAGTTCTACTTCCATTATAAAGTGGCTATTTCTGTATTGTATAGTTAATAAACTTTTATGTTTTATAAACAAAAACAATTATCAAAAACTCAAAAATCTCTTGTGTCATCAAAAACTGTCCTTATTAATTTACTTTGACATTTTATTTAAGCATAATTTCGTTACGACGAGCATTTCATTTGGCGTAGTACAAATATGTATTTTTTAAATATGATTTTAATATAATTAAGTTTTAGATATAAGATCAACTTATACATAAGTAACATATGTTTGTATTGACTCTGTATACACCATAATCATAACATACATTGGTCATAGGACTGTTTTTGAAAGCTGAAGGCGACAATCTGAATTATTTATAAGTCAATTTGTTCATGTTATGGCTATCAGAATGGTCCAGGTTAAAAGGACGCTTGTAGACAGGTACCAAGTTAATGTAACTACTGACTTTATCTCAAAAGACTGGCATTGCACCGACACATCCTCGAGCATGACGTGCGTTTTAGTTAAGCTTTCTTTTCTCTTTAGAATGGATAAATGTAATTTATCATTGAAAGTGGAAAGTATCTGTTGTGATTTGTTAGATTGTGATATTGGTCTTGTCGATGAATTAAATGATATTATTGTAACTTAATGACAATTAGGACTGTAATTATATCATTATTTGTATAAGTTGAAAAGATCCACTTCATTAGGAAACTCTTTCACACAAACAGTGCCTTATTTTCAGATTTTTAAAAATATGATTTAAAACAATCTGTTTAAGATAGGAATAGTATGATGGTGTTATTTTTAGGTGCTTAAACATTTAGGTTTCTTAACTAATAGATGAACAAATTTTTTTGCTTGTGC
Source organism: Papilio gigon (assembly GCA_027563995.1). Taxonomy (NCBI): domain Eukaryota; kingdom Metazoa; phylum Arthropoda; class Insecta; order Lepidoptera; family Papilionidae; genus Papilio; species Papilio gigon. The sequence goes on from JAODUI010000003.1 coordinate 3,140,240, forward strand.
ATATTTACGTTCAATAGAAGAAAATACGTACTTACAAAAGCCTCACCGAATTAATGATTGTAATAGCACTTTTTACAATAAACAAAATATTTTGAAAATCTCTTTTCTTTTATAAGAAATAGTTCTTAATAACATTGCATCCTTAGGACTCTACTGCAACGACACTTGTCTGCACATTTTTTATTTTTAATGTCCCTTGTCATAAAATGTTTGAATTAGTTAAGAATGGAAAGTTTAATCATTTTTTTCTTATCTCCTTGATTTTAAAATCTGAACATTTTTACCGTCATAATCACTATATATACTAAATGTGGACTAGAACCATAGTTTAACTTTGACAAAAATAATAACACTTGTGCAATCTGTCAAATGTATTGTAACTTATCGAAAATCAACAAATAAATTGTAATATAAAACTGAGATCTATTCTAAAATTATATAAAAATACTATTCACATGGTGTTTCAAGCAAAACCAATAGATTTTAATTATCTTAAAATTAATGAGATCCATTTATATTGACTTCAGTCTTGATTTCCCATTGCAGTACTGGGTTTGGCTGCAAGGTAACTTTGAAAGGAACTCCTGAAACAACTGCCTTGTGTCCTGACTCCACTTTTGGGGGTAAATAGGAAATTACACACTGAAAATAATAGTTAGTTGAATATACTTCGATTGATATATGTGAAGTGAAAATATGATCAAATATACACCACACCTTTGGCTTACTAGATTCTGTGGACATGTATCCTATGCACATTGTTTTTGTAGTATGTCCCCACAGCAATTCACCTTCTCCTACTTGAGGGTTAAATGTCAATGCAAGAGATCCACCAAATCTTTCCGGCACATCCCATAAAAACGGTGACTCCAGAAAATTTTCCTTCAAACATTTATCTAGGCCTATGACTGGCGAAGGTCCCAGAAGACTCTCCGCTGTGTTCTTGGCTAATTGAGTTCTTATTAGATGTTCTCCACAGCCAGAAGTGCAAGCAGCTACAGAGGGCTGTATTCCATCACGGCTCATCATAGCCCATACACCACTACCAAAAGAAGCGGCTTGACCGACTCTGCCTTCATGCTTCAATGACACACCCCCTGAGCTGGCTCCAGAAGCAACAATTCCATTAGAGTCCACACAAATTGCTCCTACTGTATCTAGAGGGCTAAACTTTATGTCATTTTGTAATGAATATTTTTTTAATTTCCGCTTACAGTGTTTATAGTTGCGGAAGGCTCGTGCCGATATCATTTTTTTATTGTCCACAATTTCTATTCCCATCCTTTCTGCCCAGGTCTTAGCTCCTTGTCCTGTAAGAATACATGGTGGTACTCTTCCTAAAGACAAGCTTTCACATTGTCTGAGACATAAATGTTTTGCCAAAGTAATGGGGTTCCAAACATTTGACACAGCACCACAAGCCCCAAAGTGCAATGTTTGACCATTCATTATGGAAGCATCACATTCTACTGAGCCTTCCCAACTTAGGTTTGATCCATAGCCGGCATTTGTCAGTGAGCTATTTTCTAATTCTGAAACATTACACAATAGTACTTGAGTCAGCAATTTGATTGTAAACTTTTGAATCAAAAATGTATTTTAAACATGTTATCAATTCTTTACATAGTTAACTATATGTTTGCATATTCAGTTTTTTAGTTTTAAATGAAACACACCTATAATTGCTTTTTCGACAGCATCAACTGCGTTGCCGCCGGCTTGCAGTGCTTCTACAGCTTTCCTACAAGCTGCATAGCAAGTCTTTTGGTATTCTTTCTTTAACGAATCACTATGATATCCAGCTCCTGAAAAATTAAAAGTTACATTCGTTATGTCTTACAAATGCTACTAGAATTTAAACAAAGTTCATCTAAAGTTTCTTTAAAGTCTTCAATGCAACCAAATAGCTTGCAGTACACGATCACAAAGACGATGTATATTCCTAATCATTTGCTATCAATGCATACCACAATGTACTGCTATAAAACCATTCATTGCTTCATTAAAAATACTCTACTAAAAACTAATAATATCGTGATGTTTTTATTTCAATACTGTTAAATAAATCCAATTTACAGCAAATAACTCGATTTCATTCCAGAATTGAGTTGACTACAATTGACAGTGACATTGACACACTGGGTCAGAAATCAGAATGACACTGAAACCATCCAAGAGTAAGCGGTACACCATTTGTTTGTCATAGAGTAAGTAACTTACTTTTTCACACAATTATTCTCACCATTTATCATGACTTTATACAGTTCACAGTACGAAAATGCATAAGTTTGAAATGTAATACATATGTAGAATATGTATAGCATGTAATTGAAAGATTCATATGGCATAACGAGTAAAACAGGTAGTGTCGTTTTCAAATAATGTATTAATACTTTTGATTTCAACATGTTATAAAGTAGTATTAAGTCATTTTACTTTATAAATATAAATATTTATTTTATCTGGGCCTGCTGTCCTACAGTGAAGGTAGAATGTACACCAATAGATAAAAGTGATAGTTCCAAAATCTCACCATTTTAGTATGAAAACACTGCTTATACTAACAAATGATTATTTTACACTTGTCATTTTGAAATCAGAAGGCAATGGGATGTACATTATTAAAAAACATTTTTACTTTTGTGATGATTTTAAAAGAGTTGTATTCTTTATATAACATTTATAATGATTTCCATATTTTATGAAGTATGGATATAAAAACATTATATAAAACAAGTTCCTTTAAAAATAAGAAACATACATATATATATAAGAAAAAATCTTATAAAACTTTTAAGATGGGATAAACAGACCAATTTTTTTTATTTCATATATTTCTATTTTTATTCATTCATTGTAACTAAACTTTACAAATTAATTTATCAAAAATAAATTACCAGGCTGTTAGAACTATTCCTTTTAAAAGTTTATCTGTAACTAAATATACTTTTATTATTTACTAGTAAAAATTTAAAATCTATATTATAAAGCAAACTATTTCAGTGATTTCCCTGCAGTTAGCATAACACCAACAACAAGAGCAGTGATTGTGAAACCTTGTGCAACAATTCGCATTCGCATCATTTGCTGTGATAATTTTGATCTTCCCGTCCTGAAACACCAGAGGCCATAGGACAATGCACCGGCAGTAGCAAGACAACCTAAAAAATTACATAATGTTTACTTTTTACAAATATTAATATCAATACTTCTTAGTCAAAACATAACAAAATTTAAAAAATGGTTTGGCAAAGATGTGTGTGACAAAAACAAATGAAAACAAAGATTACCAATCGGAACAAATGGGTTTTCTCCAAACTTTCTAACAAATTTCTCTTTAAATGTTTCAATTTGGTGAGTTTGTCCCATATCACGACGTAGTTGAATCCAGTCTAAATCTGTCGGTTCCTCAGTATCCTTCGACATTTTTGGTTAAGAATATTGTTTTAAATTCCAGAAACCAATGTAAATCACATTTAAAGTGGGGTCAGGAAAAATAACAATTTTTCAAAGAAAAAAACTGAAATCTGTTAATCTTATGCGAATGCGATTGCTTATGTCAGTGTCATTTTAACAGCTGATTTACCAGTGTCACTATTTTTGATGATTTTTTGTTTTTTCACATAGCAATCTTGAAAATGATTTTTAATCTGCTAACTGTGTCTGCTTTTTTTGAAAAATACTTTAGAATAATTTTAATTTGATGTCAAAACAAACTACACTACTCTTGAGTAAAATCTATGTTATCATACTACCAAAATAAAATTATACATATATAGTTTTATAAATAATTAATTTCGTTTTGTGCAATTACACGGTTCTATAAAAACATAGAAACAAACATAAAGAACAATGGCCGAAAAATAAACAGCTCTGTAAAAATAAAAATTATGTTGGTAACACTGCCGTTTGCTTATGAATTTTTTTTTTAAATTATTTGTTCTGTTCCTTCCTGTTTTTGCTTGTTGTGGTGTCTAAAAATTGAAAATTGTTTTACGATGCTTGTTCAACATATACCATTTAAACATATTGCTATTGTAAGTTCTCATATCGTTTATTTGAATTATTTAACTTTCGTCTTGTGTCTGTTGACATCGTTTCCATCAAAACCGAACACCCGCAAAATATGTTTTACATAACTAATTATCCTCATATTCACTGCATTACGAGGATATAACTATAACATTATATTTACCTTGTTGTAAATTGACATGCAATTTATATTAGACAGTATAGGCAATATTTTACATCTATTGTAAAGAATTGTCAGAGTAGCAAACCCAATCATAAAATGACTGCCATTGATGGCAAATGTTCCTCGTGAAGGTTTTAATGTCATTGCTATTGTTTCGTTTATTTCTTCTTACTTTATAAAAAAAAAAATAACTAACAAGTCCACCAACTAATTTCGTTTCTGCTAATTTCCTTGGCCTTTATATCTAAATATACTTTATTGTCTTACTCATAAAGTTGTTATTTGCCGGCACAGATACTCATATGCCCCTTGGTAATCTTAAATAACAATGATTGTTCATCGCCACTGTTTTATATTAGCAAAGTATATGTATACATGCATTGTATCCTACATGTATACTGTTGTTTTGTTATGTAACATCATATGTTGTCTTTACAGATGGCTGGCTCATCAGTTTGTAAGAAATCTATCGAGTCTCAAACAGTGTCTTGAGCTGTAATATTATTTATTATCTTATTAATTTTTTGTAAAATAAGTTTGTATACAATAATCAGTAAATTTTCTTAATGTTGGTAACACATTCATTCTTATCTTTTTTTGCTCATGATAAAATTTATATTTTAATCGGTTTAGTGTAACATTCAGTCTCATTGTAATTTGTAGCTTAATTTTATCACCATATTTGTATCTTTATATATATAAGTTTCATATTGAGTTTAGTCTACTATTGCCACATCATATTTTATATTATCCCATTGTGAAAATGGCTTCAAGTGATCCAGAACTAAGTGATGGGATTACATTACCAGTTTGGATGAAAACCAAACCAGTCAAGTAAGTATTATCATTCGTTTTAATGTGATCATTTAAAAATGTTGCATATGATGAGAATGTGCAAAGCTCCCACAATTTTTATATAAATAAATAAAATATATAATTAGTATTCTCACATCTTAGTGATGTACTTAAGACAATTAATAGTTTTGTTACATGTTCATGTGTTCATCATCACCATCATCAGCCTTTGTCTGCTGGATTTTACCTATTTTTGGGTATTACATATTAAATTTTAACGAATAAAAAATGTTACAATTCAGTATTAAATCTAGAAACTATATTTTCGATTCTCAAATTAAATCCCGCAAGCCAGTTTTTCGTTAACGCTTCTAAATATAATATGACTTATTAGAAATATTATTTGATAGAAATAGTGTTGTGCCATGTGTACTGTTACACCGCACCATGTTGAAGCATGTGCTATGAAGGTCAACCACTTAACTAGAAGTAACTGTATATGTTTTATATTAGATATAGTTAACATTTTCGAAAGTACACCTCAGCCTTGCAGCATGCCCTTACCCATTCCATATGTTCAATTTCTTGACATTGTCAATGTTGTGAAAGTGCCAAAGGTTTGCAATATTTTAAATTTCAATTTGAGATACTATGATGCAGTGTCCTTGAAACTGGGACTTATGTTCCTGTGTGACAGATACAGCTCAAGCACAATAACATGATACCTTAGTATGACAATGTCAAAGCGAAAGATGTATGATATACAAAAAAGTACACTGTTGTAGATAGTAATCTAAACAGTAGAATTTCTTACTATATTAATATTCATAGAAACATACGTAATTTATATTTCTCTGAATATTAGAAAGTTGTATTCCATGTGTTTTATGGTATAGGCTTTGAAACTGTCTATTGCATTGTGACTGCACATAGGATTTTAATATAGCCATTTATCTGTTAATAAATAGATATATTTAGGTATATCTTGTTGGCTGCATTGATATTAAAAAGTGTAGTACTGACGTCATCAGCGATCAATCTGCTCAGGTACGTCACGTTACCGACAATCGCTCTATCACGTTATTAGACCGTGACTCCACTGCACGAAGTAAATAGAAACTATACATAAGCTTATATTACAGTATAAATAAATAAACAAACGTATCATTTGTTTAGTATGAATAGTTGTTTTCATTTCTTATGTGTTATGGCCATTTTATTATCACCTTGTCACGGGTTTGTCCATCTAATTTTGTGGTGTTATTGAAACATACAATGTTAATAAACTGAGATTTCGAACACTATATCTTACGATGCATTAATCTGTGTTATTATTTGATAGTGAGATTATAAGCATACACGAACAATACGTAAAGATCATTTGGGACATCTTTATGAATACGTATTTAGTGTTGATGTCTACATTTTCGACTCTCGAGCGTCGGTGGCGCAGTTCTTAAGCTCTTGACCGGACCGGACCGTACTCGACATTGTCTAGGTTCGATCCCCGCCATGTACCAATGTGTTTTTCCATTTTCAAATTGCATATGTACATTATCTGACGCTCTTACGGTGAAGGAAAACATCGTGATGCAACCTACACATATCGGCGAAGAAATTCAAAGACATGTGTGAAGTCAACCAACACGCAC
>JAODUI010000003.1:3146981-3172014 GCA_027563995.1 Papilio gigon
CGTGGTTGACTATGGCGTAGTCACCCCTAATAATAGGGTAGGATCCGAGCCCCTCGGTAGGGACGTATAGTGAGCTGATGATGAATGACGACTAATAATAATAATAATCATTTCTTAAGTTTTACTTGAATGAATGTTGAATTATCGTTAAAAATTGATGCTTCCAGATGACCGCGAGAAATTAAGACTTTTTTATACTATTCCTATGGTTAGAGTACATCGCATGTTTCCTTTCTTTTCATATATTTGCTTTAAATCGTCTTTATATTACAACATGGTTTTCAATCCATCTAGTAATTCGAAATATAGTCGTCTAGTGATATTACTATTCTAGGTGTACCATTTGAAATGCGACGCGCGCAAACGGAATGCTGTACAGGATTTTATGTAACTGTGTTCCGAGGCCAGCATAAATTGTGTCGACATATATCACGTATGTCTATTAGTGACAGCCTTGTTCACGTGTCTGTGTCATCGGCAATCTGCCGTTTTTCCTACGGAGCGTTGGTGCATTACTACTCTACCATACATCTCTAAACTCACACCCTTCTTACGTCTATCTTTCACACAATCCATCCACACCTTCGGTCTTCCTCTACCTTCGAAGTCATCCACATTCAATCTCATCACCTTCTTGTATATGTGCTCGTTATCTCAAGTCTTTTTGTTTATATATCTACGTGTTGGTTACAAGTGGGCGAACCTCAAACTTACTGACTTTAAAGTCTTGATTTGACTTCTACGACATAGCACTATGTAAACTATTTTATTGATGGTATACATAGATTAAATATATATGCAAATATATATTATCTTATCGAATCAGATTACAGAATTGATTTTGACATAGAACTTTCTACGCGTCGACACAATCGAACGAGATTGCTTTAGAAGTGTTGAAAGAAAATACTGAACAAGTTGTGTGGCTGTATTTTTTTTTTGTTCTTAAAATGAATTCATGTACGGAAACTTGTACTTGCGAGAATATCCAGCTACGGGAAGATTTGTAAGATATTATTTTAGTAATACTTTTGGCTGTATTTCTTAAGTTGAGGATGAGCATATATTGTCATGTTATATTGTGGTACTTAGTTTTTATTATCATTTGTTCGTGTGGGACTTTCTTTTAAAATTATTGCATCGATGTAACTAACGTGTCGCATTTATAATAGACGAAGGTCATATTAGAGAAATAAGTTAAAAAGTAACAAAGTACCATTATTTAATTTCTCATGTTTTTACAAGTTTTCCGATAGCAACTGCTATCAACGCGTGAATTATACCAAGCTGGTTATCAATAAAAAAAACAATCCTATCAGGCTTCGCTATTTTTATTTAATCTCGATAACAACTGTATTGATAAATTTGAGCGATTGCCAAGATGACATTACGAGTCATAAAATAATGACAAATTGAAGCTAGTTAGCTTTAGCGATGTGCAAAAATGAATTTAGTCAAATTAACTGTTAGAATATCTTACATCAATTTGAAGATGGTGAAAGGCGACGAACAAAGAGGCATGTAAACACACAACAATAAAGTGACAGAAAAATATATATTCACTGTTTTCCGAATAACACCAAATATATTTCATTATTTAATCAATTTTATTTTCTATGATATGATTGCACAATAATCTGTACATTTATAAAGGTATGTATAAAAACTTTCATGTGACATTTCACTATATTACTTATGAAAGGCTTAACTCACATGTAAATAGGCGTCGGTACAGACTAGTTTCGAGCCCATCGGGGGCTCTTCTTCAGGTTGAGTGGGATTGGTTCTATAGCGCGTTCGCGGCCGGTCACTCAAATTAGTGAGTCCTCTGACTAGTATAAGGTATGTAAACTTAAACAGCTTAGATATATAATATCTCCTGGCGTAAAGAAAGATATGTTTTGTTAGAGACTTGTCACTACAGGTAACATAGCAAACGCCGCAAGTGCGAGTGAACGAAATGCTAGGAGTAAGATGTCACCTTGTCGTGTATTCATTTGTTAATAATATTATATGATGAATAGATTGAATATAGACGCAAAGACGGTCAGCTTTCTATCTTTGACAAGTTACATTTTGCAGCGCTGGCCTAGTAGTCACAAAACCAATTCTCGCTACCCATTAATCGAATCTTGGGTTTTCGACAGTATATTTAAAATGATTAAAAGATTATAACAGTTGAATGAATTTATGAGGATTATGTGAATTTAAAGTGTTATGTTTCGTCATCAATTTGTTTTTATCAATGTTATTCGCACCGCGCGACTGCGATAGTTGAAATGTAAATATTATTTGTTACGTAGCGATTACGAACAGCGCGCCCCCTCCCCTCCCCTCCCCCCGCCCCGCCCACTTGTTATCGCTCTTTGTTTAATTAAACGTTATTTTTTGTATGGAACTCCACTGTAATAAACACTGTTACTATGTGTTTCATTTATTTAAGTGGTCTGTAGATATTTTTTTAAATAAAATATTAGCAGGTTTTTATTAATTTACTAATATTTTTTTACCACTCCAACCAAGTACTAGGCTTGTGCTAGGATATCGTTTACGACTATAGTCGAATGACGGGATTCGAACCCTCGACCACGTGATAGGAAATTAGCACTCTGTTGGCGCTTCAAAAATTACATTTAAAATCTCTGAATACTTCCTTTTATTGACAGTTTTAATTGTTCTACTATAATTTACCATGTACGATGTTCAAACAGTTTTTTTTACCTTGTTGCTCATCAAAAATTCATATAATTCTCGTTATTAGTGGGAAATATATTTTGAAAAGCGATGAATTATATGTACTTTTTTGAAATTAAAGTTTTATTGGTATCGCCCGGCTCAGTGTGCATGTAACCCCGAATTTGAAAGACGTGAGAAAAATTCTAGTGCACATTACAATGTAATGAATTGTTCCATTGTTTTCACATTCCAATTTCGTTTACGTAGCATGTGTTACAGAAGGCTACATTGTTAGCATAATATCGAGCCTTGTTAAGTTGATAAATATATATAATCATCGTTTCTCATTAAACATCAAATTCAAATTTATTGGTAATATAAACTACACGTCACATATATGCATTCAAATTGTCTAAATCCTAAAGTCGGTACAATAGATATTTTGAAACAATGTCAGTAGTTATTATTCAGTCAAAAAATGAAATTATAAAATCGAATTAATAAGATCGGAATTAAACAAAATAATATGTCAAGTCGAAATTTTATTTAAAAAATCATCTTACTTCTGACTAATAAAATGGCAAAGTTACAATGGATGGACGGATTGTTATTACTGCAGAACAGCTGAAAGAGAAACGCAGAGATTTGACATAGGTGTAGGGCATAGTCGGGATGAACGTAGGCTTCTAATCACCTTTTTAATTCACTCTGGAGAAAACGGAATCGCGCAACACCTTGTAATGGAAGAGGTACTTAGGTACGCTGGTAGAAGAAAGTCTTTTAGTCGAGATTTTATGGTTTTTATAATACCTTTATGACATTTTGTTTACTATCTTAAACATACTATAAACGTGTTATATTCTACGTGTCCATAGTACCCACTTCTTAATTCATCATTCTTAGACAACCTGTTAGAAAATAATTTGAAACGTAAAAGTTTCAAAGTGTTGATGAACTGATAGGTGACTATGAAATAATAACAGTAATTGCATTAGTACATAATATCGACACGTCTCTCACATTATCGACTGTACTGAAATACCTAATGTTGTGTGCAACTTCATCGTGACCAGCTTTATTTGCATTTTAAATGTTTACATAACAATGAGTAAAGAAAAACAATATATACAACTGATACTAGATATGTGATCAATGTTTATGAAGGAAACTAAGTTATAAAGCCAATAAAACATCACTTAAAAATAATAAAAAAAAAAAATTTACTCTGTCCTCCCTTTCTCTGTATCTTTGCAATTCTTTCTATGGTCATCCTTCAAATAGCCACAAGACGATGTTGTTATTAAAAATACCGTTGCATTCACATATTTGTCTTTCCTATAACTATGAACGCAGTTTCGCCGAGCTTGCCAAAACTTGTATAAATTTAGCTCATGCTCTCACGCGCTCCGCACAAGAGTAGATAGAACAAATCATAGCGCATATTGCATTTAATGAGAGTTTTACAAAGAACATACTCCCGCCTTGAGATTATAAAAGTGCGGACCAGTTTTGTGTGGCTCCTCGCTGTCTTTGACCTTTGCTGACGTGTTTTGGTTCCGTCATGCTACCAGCCGGGGGCTGGGCTCGTGCAACGATCTCATTGGCGGACGGTCAATGACGTCATCGCGTGTTATTTCCAAACACTAATTTGCAGCTCACTTGTAATGTTATCCTGATAAGATTCAACTTTATCTGTGTCGTATAAAAGGCAGCCGCGCCTACTATACGTTTTCAGTTCGCGAAAACATTTTGTACGCAACGCCATCTTATTGCCATCTTTGTAACTTTTTGAATTAACTAGTCGATTCAGTTTTTATTAAAATCAGTCACAATGTTAAAACGAAGGAACATTCTACTTCAATGCAATAATTTATTTTCGTAAGTTTTGTGTAGTAACGATAATATTTCTATTAGTTAAGTGTTTGTTCTTAAATATGTTATCAGTGATAACGCGATAGTATTTATTTAGTCATGTTTCTCTTTGTTGTAAAAGAAAAAAGTAATTTTCTATACAAAAGGTATTTAATTTTGTTCTCAGGGAATTCGAACCGTTTGCGGCTTCCCCTCCGGCGCCTGAGGACTCCTTTTTCTACATACGATACCCCAAAACAGATGTCTTGTTCGGCAAACCGAAGGTCGCAGATATACCGAAGTTGATGAACGAGCAACAAAAAGATCTAGCGGTGAAGGCTGCGTACAGCACCATCAAAGAGCAGGACTGGTCCAAGCACACCAAGCCTTGCCAAGACGTTCTGCACGGGATTGCTCCTATTAATAAACCAGGTAAGATTACTTCATTATTAATACAATTACAAAATTAGAAACAATGCTTTGTGTTGACATTGCAGAAGGTCTGTTTTATGTGTGAAATTGAATTTTCGGTTTGACCTTACAATGTCATTGTTTTTTCAACTTTTAAATTATTGTGGGTTTCGGTCGACATGATACTAGTATTTGATAAACATAATATAAAAGATGACAATATATATAAACAAGTGACAATGTAAAAGTGAGATTGAACATGTAACTTTAAGGTTATGGTTTCTTATACTTTTTCTTTACATTATGAACGACCTTGCATTATTGATTCGAACGTCACAATTTCTGCAAATTGATGTAATCGTCGTAATTTATTACGTACTTGGAACTTATGTATCGTTTTATGTAAATGCTATGTGTAATTCAATAGTACCTAAATTTTTGATGGAAATTATTTTAAGAAATTTTTACAATCCCTCTGAACATTATCTTTATAGATAAAAATCTTCTAAATTCCAACAAAAACAGTGTTATCATAGTAGAGGTCATCTGTCTCTTATTAGTACTTACTGCGAGCGTAAAATCTTGAAAATGTAAACTATTTTATTATTATAATTTGGTTACACACTAGCAACTAGTTAGCTGTGTTGAATAGTTTAGAGATGTCCTGTTTGTCCAATCGATGTTTAAAAGAGCTAATCGTTGGAGCTATCACTACAGTCTTTGGGAGTTGCAAGCTGTGACTACTCTGTTAGGCAAGTGATGCCTGATTGATCTCCCTTTGGCTGAAGTCTCCCAAAGCTTTAGGGGATGAACACTTCTTAAGGGTTATTTTTCAATAGTTTTATTTACAGATGCAAAATAGTGGAATTGATAAAAATTTATAAATGAAATGATTGTGTTTGTTAATTTAATTTATGTTTAATATTATGTTTCCAATTAGATATTTTTAAAAATCAGGTACCAATTTTTTTTTGTTATTGTGTATATTTTATTATAATATTTATAGTCATCAGCAAGATGTTTATTCTTAGTCTCATGTTTACTATGTTACTGTCTACTAAAATTTTCCATGTAAACACTTTATAACCAGTTTTGTTTATAGTACACGAGTGCTGGTTTTATCTTAGTTTGCGTAACACCAAGTATCAAAAGTACCTTTATAAAAAGACCAACTTTTAATGAATTTAATACAGGTTATTGAAGGATTTAATTTTAGACAAACTCTCGTTTATTTGACTCTCCAAATATAACCGTTAGTAAAACTTAAAATTTCGAAAAATTACAGTTTTTAGGAATCGAACTCGAAGTCTTCAGTGCAACATATCGACAAGCTTATGAAGCGTTATTGTTACGATTGAATTGTTCGTCTTCAAGAGCACTGGTTTAATTTTAAACTTATGAACAAGATTTTCGTCTGACCTTATGAGATTCCCCACAATGCATGCCATTTGGTTTTACATGTTTACGGTTGTAATCTAGTGCCGTATTCGACTGTTGGAATGGAATCATGCAAATCGGACATTACTAGCGATTATCTGCATATTCCAGCTGCTAACCAGTTTGTAACTGGATAGTATTAAATCGCAATTGGACTGCTCACAACGTGTGATTACTCATTCTAAAGTACAAGAGGAATGGTAATTTCTCCGTAGTCATGACATCATTCGTCCGCTTTGTTCCCCTGAAAGGTCTTTAAGAACAGTTAGCGGTATCGTTCTATATGTAATTTTTAATATTGGCAACACTCAAGTGTCGACGGAACTCGTCAGCGTATCAGCGCCCTACTTGCAAACAGGTTTTGCGTCTTTCATATCAAACGTCATTTTACGTCCCGTTCTAGTGTTGCAGTCGTTTGTAAGGTTCATTGATAAAAGGGAGACCTTGCCTCCACCTCTAGACCTTTTATTAGTTCAGTGTAAACGTTGTGAACAGACCTGTATTTGTTGTTCTTTCAGCAAAGAATAAAAAAAATACTGGTCAGATTCACATTTTGAATCTGTGCCGTGGCCAAGGACTGTTTTGTTTTTGTAAGTTGCATTTCACGTTTTTGTTTGTAGAATATCAGGTCGTATTAAATTCCTCAATCGTTAATTATTTACAATCTATTAACAATTTGAACATTATCAAGGAATTATATCTATAGTTATCTAAATTATCTGGTAATGAGGTTGAAGTTAACCTATAAACGTGTCGTTGGCGCTAAGCCATGGTACCAGCCCGGCAAAACTATTTGCCGCTGATCCAAGGCAATCCCGCTATTTAAAGGAACAAAAACATTACATTTCTCCTCTTCTCCAGGATTTGTAATCTCCATTACGCTTCATACAAACCCATAAATTGCATACTAAACCAAGAGTTACAAGATTGTTTTTTGTGTCTAGTACTAAGGCAATCTGTAATGTCATTAAAAAAAGAAAAAAACTGTTTTATTAATGTCATGAATTTTAAATGAATTTAACAATTTTTCTTCGATGTTATAAAGCAGTTTCTAACACGTTCTAGTATTTTGTGTTTATATCAAGGTCATCGAAACGTTGCCTTTCATTTCCCCGTCTTTGTTCGGTACTAGATTAACGTTTTTTTTTTAAATTTATTCTTGGCATTAGAAGAGTATATTAATACTATTTGTAAACTTAAATTATTTAAAACTATTGTATAGATTACCTCAGGCTTGTACGTCCTAATTGTCTGTAATCATATTATTGTAACATGCAAACGAAAATGACTACCCTTAACTGGTATTTGATATTAAATCAAGTTCGTAGTGTTGTATACAATACTATATCTGTTGACGTCAGCATATCAAAGACCTAGCGGTTCGTGATCTAGCAAAATTCATCATTTCTTAAAAACCATTAAGATTACTAGAGCACATCTTCCCGTTACAGGTTAAAATAATACTTGCAAAGTATTTGGTATTATAAATAATCTTTTTGGTGGTTTCGACTTAAAAAAAAAACTAAGAGATAAGTAATTATATAATTCCAGAACACTTATATAATAGTAATTTTAGATAAAATCGTCTTATGTAACATTTACACTGTTTATTTAAAAACTGGCAATATTTTTCTAACTGGTTGTTAATGTAATCTTTTTTTTAAATATGTACATAAAATTATGCAGTAAAAATGTGCATTAAGATATTTTCATATATAGTGTTTTTATAACAATGTACTAATTCATTATTTTAATGTTGTTTCCAGTGGATTCGAAGTCGGCGTCAGTGGGTACCGAGGATGGATTTAAAGGCGAGGGCGCGGCGTGCGGCAACTCCGTCGTCAAGGTCAGTGCGCACCCGGCCCGGAAAGACAAACTGCTGACGTCATGTCACGATCGACTGCATTTACTACCTGCATGCAGTTTTTTTTAATGTTTTTTTTTACAACTTTGCTTCAATAGTTTGTGTCCAGTCGTATATGTGTTGAACTATAATGGAACAATTAAGCAGCATGTTATCGTCACCAGACTTTGTCTGCCCTGGCCTGCCCCAATGTCTTCCACAGTATGCGGTCCTTCGCCAGCCATATCCAACGGTTTCCCGCCTGCCGCACTAAGTCCGAATGTTTATTTGTAAAAAAATGTTGACACAATAAACTTTGAAATAAATATATAAATAGTCCAACATATGAATATATACTACGTTCTTCGTAGTTTTTGATGTTATCTAGTTATGGGTCATAATTAGCACAGTACGTGACTGCGAAACTTGTGTTCGTAGACTTTCAAACTTTCGCTTCATAACTTTCAAACTTCTTTTTATTATTTGATCGACAAAGAAACAAATATTATTAAGTAGTACAGCTAGATTCCAAGAAAGTTATAACTAGGGTTCATTATTAATTATTAAAATATTTAGCTAATGACTTTCTCATTTAAACATAATCAATATTTTATGTAGGAATTAAATCTGGTCTGATAACTGAAAGGTCTGATATTAATTACGTTACTTAATTGATTTATTATATTATGCGGTTAATACATATGACATGTATATATTTATATAAATTACAACAAAAAAAATTAAATTATTACGATAGACTAACTCTCATTCTCTCTCAAGAGTTCAAAGCAAAAAACTCTTAGTCAAATTAATTTTTTTTATAGTATATATTATAATTGTAATCGCATGTTTAAATCCACGACATACCATGTTGATTGATGTTCAAACTGGACAAAGTTCAGCTAACGTTCCAAATACAACGGTTAATGATAGACGGCCTAGATCGAAAGGCAAATGGCCGCTAACGATATTAGAATTACTATACGAAATCAAATTAACATGCTCTTTTCTCTAAACAGGGTCGGTAGAGTATAGACTATTATATACTCTAGCAGCCCTTATGTATGAATTCACTACTATCGCATGTCCTCGTTCACACAATCCGTCCACACCTTCTCGTCTATCTTTGTTAACAATTCTTAAATCATTAAGTTTATCTCTTAACGTCAAGTTAATTGCTCGAGTATTTAATATATTGTCATACAAAAATAACATTTGCGAAATATTGAAATACATACATCTGTCTCACGGAATGCTTATATGTTTATTGTTTCCAGAAAATTCTATAACACATTGTTAATTTGTAATATTATATTTCTGGGAATTAAGTTCATTATCACTATTATTCTTATTTGTGACGTTAACAAAGAAAATTTAATTTGACGTGTAATTTGTTAACAATGAAAAAATATAATTTACGTCATCCACTAAATTATACAGTTGATGCAACTTATATAATGTTACTTTGTGTCTAGAGTTTAGACTGTCGCGACAGTTGTATTGGCGCGAGCTCGTGTCTGTTTTTAAAAAGAAATTGTAAGGGACTTTAATAGGTATTAACACGAGTTTCATGGCAACGGTTCTCTAGGGCTAGTAAAATATACTAAAATGAAGGCCCGTACATTACATACAAGATGACAATTAATCAGTCACTGTCTTCATCAATTGTTATAGAAAATGTGGTGTTCGTGTTTTGGATTAAAGCCAGTTTGTTGTAAACTTAAACTGTTTTATTGCAGGTGGCGCATCAGATGATCCAGTCGAATCGTTCTCCGCGCGGCTTCACGGTCGCGTCGCCCTCGGAGGAGGAGGCGGTGGCGCCCACTGCGCGCCAGTACAACCTGCAGACGCGCCGCGGCAGCAAGAGCCTGCCCGCCACGCCCGCGCACTCGCCCCCCTCCAGCCCGACTGGCCGCAGGAGGATGATTGGAAATAGGTAATAAAAGTTTTCAAAAACACGATCACGACCCGGAAATCCGAAAACGGACAATAACAATTATTCGTATTTTGTTGAAATTAAAACTAAAACATTCTAAATACCACCCCATTCTAAATACTACCTTAGCTAATGTTGGGCGCAATTTCTACAACTTAGATTTTATCATATAAAATATTAAATATTTTATAATAAAAAACATCTGCAGACTCCGATGTTCCGGTCTGCTTCCTAAAATACTGTTTTAAGTTCTGAAAGCAGATATCTAAGTATTTAATGCAAATGTTAAAACAAGGATAAATGCTTGGCTGAAGTTCTACAAACTGTAATTAAACGGTGCTTACGTAAACACGTGAGAGTGCATATCTAATGACGTCACGACGTTGCTGCATCTAGTTGCATAATTTATATTGTCATGATAATATGAAATCATAATAATATAGATTCCAGATAACAGTATTTGCGTATTCTCTTATACAATAGAATTCATTCACTATTCATTTACATAATATAGCTTTTGCCCGACTCAGTAGTCATACAGTCAATATCTATCAATTTAATAGTTAAATACATTAACCTAGAAAATCATTGGGTCAATGAAACAAAGGTAGTTAAACTTTTATGATTTACGTATTATGCAATGCACAATTAATATTGCACTAAAAATACTGCAAGGTTCCATTTATAAATCTGACGAAGTCACTTAAAAAACAATTTTAGTTTTTCTTATTCAAAAGTAGCTTTGTGGCTGGCAACTATGGGATATATCTAAGCACGTGAAATCAGTAGAGTATTGGTAGCAAAATAAACACGTACTGTTGTACTCAGATTTATTAAGCGGTCCCCCATAATGTAATTTTTGTATTTAAAATGTGATGCATACTTAGAGTCTTAGTGAACCTCTCTGAGCGCGACAGTTACTTAATTTAGAATACTTTTGGTGTCAGGTACTTCACGTCGCCGTTCGAGCCGGTGGAGGACTCGAACAATCGCTCCTGGCTGACGATGGCTCTTCTCGGCTTCAAGAAAGATCTCACCACCTCCACGTCGACCCTCGCCGAGGAGGACGCCGTCGAGACCAGGCTGCAGGGTGAGTAGTAACTATTGAGTAAAAAAAAAAATAATAATTTTATTATGTGGAAGTTTAAATAACTACGGAAATGTTTTGGTTCAATAGACGTAGTCATAATACTAAAAATAAAAAACCAATGTCTTGACTTCTTAAAGTTTTGTTAAATTTGAAATTATCTTTCCAGGTAGTACATTAGCAGCATCCGTTGAAAACTTAGGTCCATCCCCCAGGGGCAAGGAGCCCAAACTGATCTCCAACGAAGCAAGCACACAGCAGCCTAAACTGACAAAACCGGCGCACGCCTTCCGCCCCAAACCCTCAGAGCTCAGGGAAATGAACTTCTGGTCACCGACCTCCATGTAAACTGTTATTTCGTTGTTATTAATAACTACTGCAATTATTGATAATATCGAAGTGCTAGTTAATAATGTACTTTCTCTATAATTAACTTGCTGTCAGTATTTCTATCATTTCAGTTCACTTTAAAACTGAATCATAAGGCAATAGCTATAAACATAATTAAAAACGACATTCATTTAACACGAGGTTTTATGTCATCTATGATATATGTACTTGTAATTCATATTAATTTAAAATTACTATAATTGACACACTCTACGTTTTGAAGAAAAAAAAATCATCAAAATCGATTTATAACAAAACTACATTTATTGTAAACCTCCTTGTTGAAGGTCGTTTAAAATAAAATATCATTGAAAATTCGCCATGACTTCTTAATCTTTGTCACTTAAGACTTTACATAAAATCTTGTTTAAATTAAGAGGTCGTTAGTATAATTTTGTAGCTCTTCAGATAGACACTTATGTTAATGTAATAAACATTGCAATAATTTTTCTTCTTAAAATAAAAAAAGGTTTTAATGAGTTAACAGGTAGCAATACTTCATATTACATTTATATGTATAGATATATGACCAGGAGGTCTTTACCCCCTTTTATTCCAGTATAAAATAAGTTTGTGTGTGTGTTTGCTCAGTAACAGGGGTGTAACGGAAGTGTTGTATCGTAATGTAAATCGGAACTCAAAGTGCAATCAATCGGAACCGAACCGCCGAACATTCAAACTCAGTATACAATAAACTTGATAAAATTTTTACATCTTTCACATGTGAGTGTATGTTTGGTTGGACAGTGGATTACTGTCGCGAATTATTTACATGGAATTATGGTATTCTAGTTGGCTAGGACGATGGTAATTTTTTACCTATTTTATCACATTATAAACTTGTATTTTTTCGTCTTAATTTAAAAATATTTATGACAATTGTCATATAAAAATACTTCACTTCTCATTTTTTTAATGATATTTTAAAAGCATACTTTATTCTTATGTTTTTTTTTAAAAAAGGAACACGGAACGCGCTCGTGAGATGTCGAAGATTATAATTGTAAACGTGAATTATACGTAAAATGTATTTGACAAATGTATGTATGTTATGTAAAATAAAAATTACAATGAATCTTGAATTATATTTTTGTATGAAATTTACTAAAAATTTAAAATTAATGTCGTGTTGACTACATAGTTATTTTAATCTGTTGCCTGTTTAATCTTTTGAATGGTGTTTAGTTTCTTTTTTTTGACTTGATAAAATAGATTTCGAATAATAGCGACACTGTTCATTTAGATGTAACGTAATGGTTAGAATTAGTTACATTAGTATATTACAATATAATATTTTTCTACTATTGTTAATATAAATTCTTATCATGAGCAGAAACTTCAATTCCGGTAAATTTTAAATGATTTGTTATATTCATTATTTCAATATTACAAAATAATAAGTAATGATAATTTAATAATAAACGATTAACTTCACTTCAACTATATTTTTCTTTTATTTACCCCTTATACACATACATAACGTTTTATAATAGTCCGCAGACAGTGGAAGCCCATCATTATGACGTAGTTTTATACAGAAAACTTCGCAAGCAAATAATTTGTAATGAAACTTCTTGGTTACATTTTATCACTTACATTTTTATTAGATCATTAGTAGATATCACTTTTGGTAACAATAACTTAGGTATACTGACAGTAATTTTTTTTAATAATCATCGCCAGCCACACGTCGCTCACTGCTGAACGAAGGCCTTCCCCAAAGATCGCCACGACGATCGTTCTTCGGCCGCCCTCACTCAGGATTCTCCCGCAAACTTAACCAGATCATATTTTACTAATAAATTCCTTGAAAATACTTTAGAAATTGGTTAGAATTGTAACAAATGTCATTTAAGACTGTTGTTGTATAAACCAGTCTAAAAAATTTCATGAACATATAAGTTAATAACGCTCATAAAAATAAAATCTTATTGTTTTTAGTTAAATTTCATGTTTAGGTACATTGACAGGTACTTGTTAACTAGCTCCGGGTGTTACACAGTAGCTATTTCGATCGATACTGTTAGATTGAAGGCTTACTCTGTTAATTAATAATTGTATGCTTGTATGCCGTCCGGAGAGACCGAATTAATTCAGCAATTCTAGACGCGAGCTTATGTTCCGAAATAGTTCCCACATATATACGAACAGAGGAATTTTTCTATCATCACCATCATCAGCCTTTGCCTACTGCTGGAAATTCCTTCCCTAATCCCTTCCACAGTGCGTGGTCCTCCGCCTTCCGCATCCAACGACGTCCGAATTAAAAAAAAATGCAAACGGAAAGTTTTTTTGGCTATAAAATGTTTGAGAGCATTTTAAAAATAATACAGAGTAATTAATGTAGCACAGCGTATCATAGAGTAACAGCGCAAGACAGTTCGTGGCTAATGCCTCTCAGAAGACAGAGTTAAAGTTTACGATTAAAAAAAAAAACTCCTATAATCAAAGTTTATTTGCAATGTCGTCTACTGAACACAGACCTCAGTTATTGTGCAATTGTAAAAGCTAAATCGCAATACTTAAATAAAGATAATAGAATCGGTGAATCCTGTGCTAGGGTTCGTTATAGAGCACATCAGTTCAGCTGTCACTTGACGTGTCTCTGGCAACGGCAATTTCAGAAATGAAATATTTTTAGAGCCATCAGACAGAGAGCATTCTATTCGGAGCCAGACTGAAACTTATTGTTTATGTATAGAGTTAGCTGAATTTAGCTGTTTCTCGACCTTTGTCTATGTTAGGTAAGGCGCTTAATAACTGCGTCTATACTTTCTATAGTAATAATATAATAAAATTTCAAGATGTTTTAAATAGTGTATTTAATGTAAACCGAGCGTCGACAGTGGCGTGTAATATCTTCAACGTATGTAACGACATGTAAATTAGACTGTTAGATTGAAATCAGCAAATAAAATGCTTGTAATCTTTTCATTTTCTGTACTTATATTATCCAAAGTTTTGTAGTTTTTTTTAAATATCTACGCGACTCGGACGAATGACTGCACAGAACATGATCATTTAATTTGATGTTTCAATTACTGTAGTAGTATGTTTGTCATTTATTTTATTAAATTTTAGTGCTTTAGTAATATTAAGTTAGGTTAACACCAAGTGATAATGGTTTCTAAAGCAGTCTAAAAGCTGTTGCATATTTGATGCCGCTGTGTTAACATAGTTCTTTATTAAGCCGGCCTCGGTCCTCTAGCGTTTTAACATTATGTTCTTTGCAACAACTCTGTAATGTTCCTGCTCTATGAATTTTGTTGGCTAATGGATGTTTGCTTTAAATCTCTTGCGTCTTTCTATTTTAGAACAACTAAAACAAAACAATGCACCATTCGTGCGAAACATCTACTTATAAAATAATTACTATCAAACAAAAACAAATTAGGAAATGTAAAGACTCTCTAATGAAGAGACGTTGTATGGGAATATCGATCTGTTTTGTTCTTAAAGGTTCTGTATTAAAAAAATACAAATTTAAATTTGCAATAATTGTAAAATACATTTGATGCTATCTATCCTGTATGAGGGCGGCCGAGGATCGATTATCGTGGCTTTCGCCCAGCAGTGGGCGACATGTGGCGATGAAGGCGGCAATTTAATATTGAATCAAAATAATACAAAGATAATAAATGTCTACACTCAATTCATATGCACGTTATTGAATTTTAAAGAGGGTTCAATTTTGACAGTTTAATTAAGCTTGTACTGACCGCGCGAGGGTCTAGCTATAATTTTAATTAATATGGGAATTTATAGGAGATAAACAATTTGTACTGTTCATATATACTATCAACTATATTATTTCTGAGATAATGGCATGTTACATACATTGCTTGCTGCAAACAGTTTAGAAGATAGCTACAGCATAAGCTAATAGTGAATTAGAGCGATGACAATGTGTGTACGAGTTTGTTAATGTTTATATGTAATACTAGATGTCGCCCTCGAAACTGTTCGCGCGGATTTAAAAAAAATTGATTATTAGCCTATGGGTACTTTATGTTCTACATTAAGTTAAATTTCGTAAAGATTTGTCAAGTCGTTCTGGAGATACGTGGGAACAAACATCCATCCATCCAAATTTTCGCATTCATAGTATAATCTAGATTATTAAAAAAAAATTACCTGTGTTTAGTCTGTGCTATCAGTCATTGGTGGATGTGGTTACTTCTTGCCGCGGTTTTCTTAGCATAGTGACAAGACCATGCTTGTTGATTGTTATTTTGTGTAATTTTATATAAATTTTGTTACAGTTTAAATGTCAAACCGTCCAAGTACAAACGATCGATTTTACTATGACAATATAATTCTTTGGTAAAGTAAATGGTTCGGCGTTTTCTTTTATATTTTTTAGCAAAGTATGCAAATATGGAATGTAGGCTATTTTAGATTAATTGACAGTGGTGAAAATGTATGCACAGAGTGCAAAGCCGTGTTACACTCTAATAGAGCTAATGCTGTTTTAATGAGTGAGAGACAGGCGGCATCGACTTCCACGAATAGAACTATCGATAAGGTTTTGTTTTGAGTTGATCGTTGATGACCACTGCTGACACAATTAGATTGACCTTTTCGTGTATCTGTGGAAATCCATAGTTATATGCAGTCAACTTTATTAAAAAGTTAAATTACGTAAATTATGTACAATGTGTGTTGATTTAAAATTCAGTACCATATAATGTAGTTTAAAATATTAAATCATAATTACAACACGATATTAACAGTTCGAAATTGTTTTAAACAGTTTCCCTAAAAAGTATTATGAGTTGAAATGGATTTAAATTGTGGTATTCGCTGTGAAAGTTTCGGCTTAAAAACTATGCCAGTTGGATTGGTACTTTATGGTTTTGACCTGAAGGTTAATTTTGTATTGTACAAATGTGTTACGATTAAGTTACTACTTAGCGACCTGCCCTCGCGACAGGGTCAGTCATTTAATTAAATTGTCGAATGACTGATTTTAGATAAAGGAACAAGCCTCTTGTTGACTTTGGATTGTTTACAATACAATCGACTTTGAAAGAAACAAATCATTTGTAAAAATGTTATATTTAATAACGATAAAGGAAATAAAGAAATTGTGTACTTAAAGTCATGTTATTTGTATTAAGTATGATTCTAAATTCGTGAAAACTTTCAAGTTACATGTTCATTATTGAAATCAATCATAAGTAAGGGGAATATAACAAAAACAAGTTTTAAATAATTTGTAAGTTAACTTCTTGGCAAACAGGAGGACGGCGAGTGGCTTCGCGTCTCACTTTCGTATAAATTACTCGCTGTGCTTTCTGCGAAATTAAATTTTGATGGCCGCCTTTATAGGGGATCTGAAAGTAGATTAACATAAAAACGACATTTTATGAAAACATATTTCGACTCCGGGAAATATTATTTATGGACGCACTTTTATAAATAAAATTATTTTTACAGAACATCTTCAGTCTCACATGAAGACGTCAAAATATGAATGCTCCAAATCAATATCAATGCAGTTCTTTAACTATCAGTATCATTAAATAAATAACACTGAAAAATGTCAATATTGAAATGATCTGAATAATAAAAGTTATTAAAACTACCATAATCTTAAAGACCAAATCGTCACTTTTCATTAATAAGGTGTTTTAAAGAATATTGTAAAAAAAAAATGTACAAAGTTAAATCACGTCTCGACGTTATTGGAATTGATTAAAAAAAAAGGGAACGTACAAATCCTTGCAGCGGGCAAGTTGTAATCAAATTTTAATGAAATGTTGCCTTGTGTATCGAGGATGCAATTCACTTTGTTCTATTTTACCTTTTATCTAACTCTGTTAGAGTTGTTTGTGTACAATGTAAAAATATTTCATTGCTATCATGAAAAATAACTAAAACTACTTGAGCATAAAATTATCAGCCAGTTTTCAAATATACCTAATTATATTACATATCTCCGAAACACGTGGGGACAAAGTTTTTATAGGTTCAGAAACATAAAACTTCAGTCGAAACTATAATGATTTTCTAAACCATCAGTTTTGAATAGAATTTGCAGATTTTTTTTAATGTAAAATTATTATTATTATTAGTCGATTTTTGTTCATTTACTAATATTTCTTGTAATAATTCCTGGAAATCTTGAAAAAGCTTGCCTTAGGATATGATGATAATAGTTGAATGGTGGGATTCAAACCCAGGAACGTTAGATCGGTAGTCCGTACTGTCAACTATTAGGCTGTTAGCGCATGCATAGATTTACATACATATATAATGATATACTCAGAATTTATTACGTTAGTCAGTTAAAATCTATGTTCATTGTGTCTGTCATTTCCGTACGGTAAATAACAAAGGTTAAAATATATCCTTGTAACCTGCGCTGTAGCCTATTGATTGTGCTATTCTGGTAAAGAGAAGGCTGTCTGGCGAGCCGTCTCGTCGCGCTATATTTGGGTTGCAGCGCTTTGCACTTTGACTGTTGAAACTTTAATAAGTTCTGTTTCATCCTATCGAGTCATTTATGTATGCGATATTAACGTATGGTACAAACGAAGAGATTAATAACACTAATTTTTAATTTGAAAAAGCAAAAAACCGATTTGACTGTATCCCTATGAAATTAAGTATTGATACCACCCTTGTCAAAATAGGTTTAGGGTAGGGTAGGGTTAGGGTAGTCCTTTTATCTATAGTGGTCGCATTGAGACCATTACAATGAGCCACGCGTTTTAAATCAGTTATAGAGCGTACGTTATAAATATTTCCCTACAATCCCTAATTATAATCGTCAGTAATAAAAACCTTATGAATCATCTAGTATGACATTTTAAAGGATTAAAGTCGTTGTAAAGGTTGGTATCAATTGACAATAGATAGCCTTACAGTATGTTTGTTCAACGTTATTGTGTGGGCTCGCTCGAATAACTTTGTAGGCAATTTGCATACGCACTATTGAAATTCACACAGGCTTGAAGTTTGACAGTTTAATTAACTGTTTACGAAGCGGTATACGAGGGTCTAACGTGGAATTAGAACCCAAGCTGTCCACTTAATAATTATTATTAGTATATTAATTCAATTAATTAGGAACTACCTTGTTACCTTACGATAAACGTAATTTTATCGACTGCAAACTCCTTGGAGACAAAAAATTATCCCGATAACTGATAGCTTCTTTTTTTTTTTTAATAAACGTGATAATTACATTTCGTTTTGGTAACACGTGTATCATAAAGACCACCTTTCACCGTGAAGTATGACATACATGTGAAACATAGCCATTAAGCAAAGTACACATTGGCTTCTAAGTTTTTTTTTTAAGTCCATGTGGATAGAGTCACGGGCAACAGCTGGTATGTGAATAAGCATTGAAACAGTACAAGACATTGGCACATGGACACGAGTGCGGTGATCGAATACTAATATGCAAATCGACACAAGCGGACTATTGTAAAGCTAAACCGGTCGTATCTCGCTGCAAAAATCCCATTTCTATTCGGTTAAAGAAACCGCGACGAGCACATTGCCTCCGCGTTCACTAAAATTTATGATTTAATTTTGTTCTTCCTATATCACCGATGCCACATTTGCATCGAAATGAGCCACGATCTCGAAACGGTGGTCGCTTTTTACGTAAACTATGTAGAAATAGTAAGGATATTAGTAAACATTTTGTTGAAGATTTTTGTATTTGTATTTTTAAAATACCTGAAACACTTTTTATATATAGAATATGTAATAGTCTTCTACAGCTACAAAGTAAGACGTTATATTCATCAGATATTTAAAAAGCATAAAAAAGTAATTTTCGAAAAAAAAATGATCGCTTACCAGCCGCTTACCATTACATTTTTTAAGTAGAATAATTTCCTAAATTAGAATAAGATTACATCCGAAGTCACGGGTAAAAGCTAGTATAAAAAACAAGAGTACACGAAAAGAATAGGTATTCCTTGCGTCGGCAGATGGCATACATTATGCAGGGATTGCTCTCTCTACCAAATTAAATTTTTCTCGACGGCTAGATGACAGGGTTTTTTTTTATATTTTTTTATAATTCCATTTAGTTAATTTGATAGCTGCGCTATTTTAAAATAATATTTCACTGAGCTTGAGAATTCTAGTTACTTTTATATTATTGCAAATGTACTTCGCTAGAAACGTTGAATGAATGAAACTTTTTGTCGAATAGGATTTAAAAGTGAAACGATCAGTAGCCAATTCTGACTGATTACTAAACACGTAATACTTAATATGTTGTGTAGGCTATTTTTGAATAATCCGTTTAGTACTTCTTACGGGTCACCACGAACTACGATCCTCTACGCGCGTAGAGGACGTCTACGCCGTAGCTACGAAATATATTGGTAACCATATCTTTATGGTCTCCATTTATTTATTATATAAGCATACCTACTATGTTACACATAGTGACTGATAAAAACTATACTATTTTACATGTTTTATTGCTATATTTATTTTTACATTATTATTAGTGTTTTATGTAATAATTTATGATTAATGTTTTAATCCTTGATGTTCAACATTTGTTTTGCTATCCTTACAACCCATTAAAATATTCTGGGTTATAACTTTATAACAATAATTAGAACAACACCAGTTTAATGTGAATCGTTTGTACAGTGCCGGCGAACAGTGAAACCATAACAATGTGAGGCAACAACGTTGACTGCGGAGCTCAACATAAATTAGTCGTCAGCGGTAGAGATTAATGAGCTTGTCGGATTACTTTGAAGGTAAAGACCCATATTCTATTCGGCAAAGTTAATATTTTAAGTTCAACAACATTGAATTTTGTTATATTTATATTGATGTTATTTTCATTAGAAACTTTGATTAAAACGTACGTTAAAAAAAATCAGGAATATGAAGTGAAGAGAATTTCCCCTTTTGAAATATAGCTCTGCCATCATATTACATGTTACAATTGATTTCTATTGCCGTATGTGAAACTATCGGTATACATAAAATAAACAGTCATTTTTAACGAAAAGTCATATAAAATCATCGTCCCACGTCCACGTTCTCCTGCTCTCGAATATGTCAAGCTGATACAAACAACGCATTGCATTTGCTGATTAAAACTATCGCAAAATACGTTTTTTTTAAACATCGATAGTCATCGTATCGGAATATCTCATATGCTGTTAATGGAGACGTAATATTTTTAATGTTGATCTTTGTTATGAAAATAATATGTACGTAGGTACTTCATAATATAGAGAAAAGAATGTCATTTGAAAGAATGTATGCAACCACTTTTTTTTTAATAATAACATTGCGGAATTATTATTAAAAAATAGGAAGTATTTTTTTTTTAAATCTGACTAAGTAAAGTTTTAATTTGTAGACTTATAAAACAATTGAAAACGTAAAAATGCATCGCGCGCGTCAATATTCATCCAATTAGTCCAGTCACAGATCAGAGGCCAAACCAATAAAAATTGTAAATCTGTCGACTAAACAAAACTGCACAGTTTACCAATTACTTTGTTTAAATAGTACAATATTAATTGGTAACAAACAGACTACTTTTAAAGGCATTCAAAAAATACCTAACGGTATTTGGTTCCATTCCACAATTGGTTCCATTGTCCTGAACATTCAAACCACTATCATCACTGGATAAATACTAAA
This sequence comes from Papilio gigon, assembly GCA_027563995.1. NCBI lineage: Eukaryota > Metazoa > Arthropoda > Insecta > Lepidoptera > Papilionidae > Papilio > Papilio gigon. Next base: position 3,168,258 of record JAODUI010000003.1, read on the forward strand.
ACCTGTGTTAATGTATAACTAGCTGTATTCCATGGCTGTTAATAAAATTTAAGAACAAATGACAGTACAGAAAGTATTTCAACTTTAAACGTAACGGTTAACGTACGTAAATATACGTATTATTTTCTTATCCACAATACTCAGCAATAGCTGTATTTAATAATAATAATGATAATAATAAAAACGTTTATTTAGGCAATAAGTTTACGTTACAAAATTAATGTACACCTGGTTGTCAAACTAGGTTCGAGACCCGTGTTATAGCAACCAGGATTCTTTCGTATTAGTACTATGTTTTAATGAAATTAAAGTTGTAACACAGCGGGAGAACTGGTACGCCTATCTTTGCTTATAATTCTTACATTGAAAAGAGGAGATTACAGCTAAATATAAAATTACTTGTGTATGCATGTGTGTGTGTATGTGTAGATGTGTGTGATTTATATCTATCCCGCAAATCAGAACGTTGTCCGAGCAAGCGGGTTCAAATTGTTTATCGGAATTGATTAGATTTGTATTTGCATTTCGATTAATGTTGTGCGAAAGTTTGTTTGGATTAATGTTGTGGGCCGGCAGCGGTCAGCGAATTGAAAATCTATCACACGAACATAATAACGGCTTCAATTTAGATCGATGTCAAATCGATTTGTTTGTACATACTTTACTTTGTCTTATATTATTAATAATAATAACAAATTGCTAATTTGTTAACATTGTAAATAATAATAATTTACTGATTATTCTGCTTAATTTAAAAGTTCCATGAATTAGAAATTGGAAAATAGCGCCGGTTATAGAGAAAGTGAGAATCGGTTAGCCTGGTGTAAACATAATATGAGGAAAAATAATGATAAGATAAACAAGGAAGTAATGTGGTTGGGTCTGGATGGATTGTGTCAAAGTGGATATGTGTAAGAAGAGAGTGTAGATAGAGAAGTACAGAAGTGTGCATGTCGTATTGTTCCGCTGTAAGGAAAAGGGCAGATTGATACTAACGGTAAACCCAACGGTAATTCCTTATTGAAGTTTAATACCATCTGGATGTATAAAGCGTGTCGGACGTAAGAGATAGGTAGGTACATGGTTTTCAATATATCTATTATTTATTGTTAAAAACCATACACTTTATAAAAATATACAAACCTTTGGGCGGACGGAAGAGCCTTTAATTGGCATGACGTCGCAATGACACGGCTTCGCACTTTGTAACTCTATTAATTAACAAGTTTCATACCGTTTGACTTGACGGACTTGTGATTTATTATTACAAATAATGTCTAAAGTTTGTATTTTAATAGGCTTTTAGAATGTCAATAACTTTGATAACAGCCAATCTTTTTTGTCCAAATGATAAAAATAAACGTTGTTATGCAGCGATGCTACAAAATTCTAATAATCAATTTTTTTATCGTCTCTTTTTAAGTAGATTTAAAGAAATGAAGCAATATTTTCTTGTCCATTCTATAGTTTGTATTTTATACATATATACATTAATTGCACAGAAACGTTTGGAAAGACCAGGTTTATGAATTATTTCATATTGTAGAGAATAGCCGTGTCAGAACTTGACTGCAGCCTGTCTATGAAACTAACACTTCTGATCGGTAATGCCTTCATATCTAGAAATAGCGTTGTCTGGCTCCGGAGTAGACGCTATAGAAATAGTTAACCCTTACACGGGTTCGACAGAAGCTTTACACAGGTGAATTTTCGGATGTACTTTTTGATACATACAAAACTATCGAAGCATTGAACCTGGTACACATTGGACCTCAAAAATTAGAACTCTGTCCAGAGTCTGTAGTTTTCTTTACGCAAGCAATATTTTTGAAACTTGATAAAGGTTATTTTTATTCTTTGAAGTATAAACTTTATTTCGCGTCCTAAGAAATATTTACTAAAAAGTTATCGAATACGTTCACCAGTTTAGAAACGCATAAAACATACATTCTTATTGACTAATCAATTTATTGATTAAATAATTGAAACCAATTAACTAATTAATATTCAATGTCGATGCAATTTAATTTAGAGCAGAAGTTATAAAGTGCAGATTTTAATCCCACATTTTTTTTTACTTAGATTCAATGAAAGTTAATCTCGAAAGTTAATCATTCACGAGTGACTGGTGAATGGAAACGTTGCGGTTGAATGAGTGCCGCGAATGTAACCCTCCGATGTAGGTTACATTGAAATGTTTTTCAATCCCATGAAACCCCGATCTTTTATTGCACTCGCAGAACCTTTAAAGATTTATTTAATTTACATATTTTTCTATAAAAATCAAATTTATATTAAAAAAATAAAATTTTATATTCATTTTAGTCATATTTTATAAAACGTGTTACAATTTTGTCTTACCGTATAAAATATAATTCAATTGAATGTTGCAGACTAATTAAATCTTAACAATTACGAAACTTGTATAAACCACAATGTACAAAATGGTAAATTAAATTAGTACTTACCGCACTAACGAGATAACAAAATACTGTTTAATTAGTGATTTCACTGAAACAACGTTTGAACTTGATGGTAGGGTAAAAGTGGCGACACCCGCTGGCTCGCACCTGCACCGCTTACAATGTTTTAGCATTTAAAATATATTACGGCGAGCTTTATTGCCTTGAATTTACATACACTTCTAGTGTTAAGTTTTTACTATCTTGCCATTTAAGTAATTCAAAGCTTTAAGCTTTTATGTCATTCGAGTGTCATACAGTCAGGAGGTTATGTTATTTTTTTTTTAATTAACTGCCAATATCTATTAGTACTAGTATATTTATTTACATTTCAATTTCTTACCACTTTTGACACTTCGTTTTGTACCACTTTGAAAGCTGATAAAAAAAGCTCTAACAATAAAAGTTATGGCAAAATAACGAAACTATAACACTCTTTATATGAATAGATGTGCTAGAGGCAACAAAATAAGAGAACTGAATAACAATTCTCACATAAATTTGTAAATATTTAGAAATTTACATTCCATACAATGTTTGTTAGTTAGTTTTGTTGGCCTGTTGATTTTCAAACAGTCGCGTTTACAAAAGTGGCGGTGACGGCCTCCGTGCGCCGCGTGCCCCGCACTCTAGACGTTTCAGTTTGTTAAGCACTTAAATTCAGGCACTTACTTTAAGCAACTCCGTTTGTTTTAAACAATTTTTATAAATGCAGCATAAATTAAATTAAATTTAAATGAAATGGCTTCATAGTATATTAAATTCGAAGTGTATTCGATTTGAATTATTAAGGTGGTTTTTCCTCAGCTGAATTTCCAAACCAATACGTATTAGGGTGCAAGAAGTAAGTGTACCTCTTTCTCAAAGTCCGGCAACGCATCTGTAGTTCTTCAAGTATTGCAGATGTCTATGGGCGTCGAATATCACCTTTGCGATCCGGCCGGTCGTTGCATCCCTCTCTTATAAAAAAAAATTGAGTTTATTAAAATGTAGAATATTTTTTTAATTAAAATGATAAACAAATCACTTCGATGATTAACTATTTTGAATGCATTGAAGATAAATGTGAACTATTGTCCATTTTGATATATTCAAGTGTTGCTTTAAAATTGAAGACAAATGATTCCTAAGTATTGTACTGGGTCCCGGTGCGTTCCTTCGGAGATCCCGGGTCCCTCGCGATCGCAGATGAAGATGGCCACCGACGGGGTTTTAGTGAGTATTACCTTCTTCGGTATTCATGTCACTTTGTTGCAATCCATATTTAATCTCATTTATTTGATCATGATCTCTGT
>JAODUI010000003.1:3172114-3201706 GCA_027563995.1 Papilio gigon
GCCAACTAACTATATGATTCTCTGTGAAGAAATAAGCCAACTCCCATTTCTTCACCAATTGGAGACAAACACGACGCCGCACGGACCTTCGCTCGGAATTCTCAAAAACCGTGCCGTTGTCTCGCTTCCATAAATATTTGCTCTGGCCAGTTATTGGCGAGTACTGTCGCGTTGGTAATACACAAGAGAAACCAATTTTTAAATAGCTGGCATAATAAATATCAATCTCTCTAGGCTTGAGTCTACGAAAACCTGCATAATGTTGCTATGGCTACCAATTAGCATATATTTTAAAAAAAAATCTCTGAAATTGTTCAACATTTTAGTATCTATGTTAGCTGCATCATCATCTCTTGGTTCTTATCTCAGTCATTCAGTCAGAATTCAGCACAAAGTTTTATAAACCATGGTTTTTTAATTTCATTTCTACAGCCAGTCTGCACGTCGCCAATGTCGCAAATCACATGCAGTCAATTAATTTAAAAATGATGTTTACGTAAAAAAAACCATTGTTTTTTTTTTGTTGCGTATAACAAACAACTTATTCCATATTTAAAAATGTATAATCTAAACATGTATGTTATGGAAAGAAATTATCTTACTTCTGACAATGAGTGTACCTCCCAAATCTTGTCTTGTCGTAATAAATTTGCCGACCGTCGGATATTACAGAGGGTTTTAAAGAAAATTTTCCATTTAAAAAAAACTTGTTTTGCTTTTAACTACTTAATTTTGGTTGAATATTCTAATCACGGAATACTTACGACTGTTCCGATTGATATGATAAATGAAATATTTTAATAAACTTTAATCATCACTCTATTTTATAACAGCCGAGAAAGTAAAGTATCAAAAAAAATAAAAAAAATGTTTTTTTTATAGCAACATGATTTTTTACAAAAAATAAAATGCTGGGACACTTTTTTTAAGTAAGGGGGTTACTTGTAGTAGAGTGTCCCGTTCTTCCATATTTCATTAGTGTGAGTGTGTGTGTATGCGTGTGTTTGTACAAGAGATAGAGAGAGAGCGTGTGAAAGGGGGGGGGGCTAATCTAAAGTGTAGGTTATGTACCTCAAGATGGAACAAGATGACCAGGTTCTACTATTAACGTTGTGGTCAATAATTTGACTTGACATAACTAAATCTACAACTGCCCAGGCGCAACCAATCTTGAATAATTGGTGGTAGTACGGAAATTGAGAGTAACGTAAAGAAATTATTTAAGTACTATTCATTATTCTTTACCTAATAACAGTCTCTCTCTCCTGGTGCTTCCCCACTAATGGAGGTTGGCCGTCAGCTCAGCGAACTTGTCCTGATCCAGTGCCAAGCGAAATAGACGTTCCACGCTGGCAATATTCGTCCACTCTGTGATATATCGCAACCACGATTTATTTCTTCGTCAAGAGCGTATAACAATAATAACAGTCGAAAAAAATAAAAATCCAAGTAGAGGACATCATGGCGGAAGAGCAACACTAGGTAATAAGCTTAGCACATGTAGAAATATTTCTTGTTATATCCAAACATCGTAAAGCCGCTCGGGTTTCCTCGAAGTGGCACGTCGTTAGCGGCCTCGTGCGAAGCGAACTCGATGTCACAACGACGGGGTTTTACTAAAACTTGACGTCCATGTTAAGGTCCCAGGATAAAATTCAATGGAAACGAACACATTGCCTACTATGGTGGACATTTCTGCTGTTTCCACTTTTGATTTTATGAACAATATAAATTTTACTTACTCTATTTGAGAATTGCATTCTAGATGTGTCATTGATCGCATTTGGACAATACAAACCACTTGGAACCGCTAAAATTCACTTTAATTGTGTCTAGAAAACATACTTATTGCCGTTCTTAGAATTGTTGATTGGTTCCTAACAGACTCCATAGTGTAGATGTCTCCTACTAAAGGATATAACGTAACAAAAACAATAATTAGTAAACTCTTAAGTAGTTTTGATGTTATTCGAACGAGTCACTTCTAGCATATGTGACTATATCCGAAGGTAAATAAGGTGTTAAGAGAAGTGATACGATTCCTTTGCACCAGTAATAAGTCGGTGGAAATACGAACGTAAGGTTCGTGTGACGAAAATTACGACATTCCAAGAAGTCTTCACAAAACTGACAAACATCCAAGAAACACTTCTGCGAATATACAGGGAAGTTAAAGATTTTGTTGTTTTTTTTTTATTTGAACTACATTAAGATTGAATTTTATTTTATATCATAGAAAATAACATCTTATAAAGATCATGCGAAGTCTTTTGTCGTTAGCCAGCACTTTGAATCGATAAATCTTATAATTCTAAATAAGTTCAGATCGTTCACTAAAATCAAACGAATACGTCATATTTATGTCACATAAAGAGGTCGCACGTCTTCGCTTTCGTGTAAAATAAATACGTCAGAAAGTAAAGGAAGTTTTGATGAAAAGTGTGATAAAGTTCATTCCAGTGACAGACTGGGCCGGGCAAAAGGAGGCTGGCTATGTTAATTCTTAGAGAAGCCGCGAGCTGTCCGCAGATTATATACCATTGAGCCATCTAATATTCCCTGTGTCTCGGCGCTGCGCTCTCCTTGAAAAGAACCTTATTCTGGTTTTACTGAAAACATTTTTTTTTATAAAAGTTAAATTTTACAAACATCTGCTTTACTTACATGAAAGTTTGTGTTAAGATGTTTTACATTTTATTTGATAACAGTAATCATATTCTGGTGTATACCTAGAACTTGCCTGTACTATTATTACACATTGAAGGTATTGTAAAGGTGTATGTCCAATAGTGGTCAGATACAGGATGATATAAGTTCTTCTGTAGTCAATATTGCTACGGTCGTATACGTACTAGATGCGATGCTTTATTTTTTGTTTTACTTGACTTTCATTTGGATGCTTTATCGTTTACGAACGAATCAGTATGAAGAAAGAGTTCAGAATAATCCCCAGTCGACAAGCGAGCGGCGTCTTTGATACTCCCCCAGCCCCTCCCCCGAGTTCTCCGGCTGTACGAGTGCATCGCAGTCGACTTCCACTTAGAGGGAATTAAAATAACATGAGCCCTTGAACGTGACTAGTCCTCGCTTTGAACTATAGCACGTTGGTCCGGCTCGCTTCATCTAAATATCATCACAAATTAATATCACTTTAATTTTACTTCATGATATTTTCATGGACAATGGAGTACCAGAGTCCATGTAAACTCGCAATTATAACATTAGTGAAATAATTATGCAATGCAATTACATTCACAGTCAATTGACTGTAAGCTTTCAGTGTCAGCGTACACTAGACGTTGGCACGCGGCGGTATCGGGCATCGAACCCGCAGTCGACAAGTTTACTATCAAGGTGTCGTTATCATATCGACACTATATCGATTTTACATTTATATGTTACTTCAGATTATTTCGATCCGTTAAAATCCTACGAGAAAATATTAACTGTAGCCTATGTGCTTGAGAAATTCGATATAAGTAGCTCAGTAATCGAACACTTTAATACAATTTTTTTCTTATAACACAAATTAATGCTGATACAATTTAAAAAGAGGTTACATATCTTACGACCTTCGTTTTCCAAATCAACATTACTTTTATAAATGTGAATATATGAATGTTTGTTACAAAGTAACAAAATGGCTCAACGTAGGATTGGAGGAGAGATAGCTTACTGACTGAAATAAGAAATAGGTAATTTGCTAAGTTTTTCTATTCCGCAAACGAAGTCAACGGCGTCAGCGTGTTGATAATAGTTAGATGTTTTATACGACAGAAGCAAGCGACCAATGGATTGCATATTGTTGAGTGCAGATGCTTTATTTCCAACATTAACCTTAATAAGATGGATAAAAATACTTCTGCACATACTATAATCATCTCTTTCTTCTGAAATATTTTTCTTTCTTTACAAAAAAAAATCGCTAAAATATATTAATACTTTATTTTAAAACATTTCAACATAAAATATAGGTATATAGATAAACGGAACGCCATTTTCTGAATTGTCGTTTCCTTGAAGCGTTCACTTGTCTTTATTTATTCAACTGAGATGGCAAGCGACGCGACGCGACGCGACGCGGAGACGAAAAAACTTGGAAACCGGCTCGCGGACGATTTGGAAAATATTTGGTCTGATAAGCGAAGTACCGTCAGCAAACTATTCTATATTTAAATGAAAAATTAACAATAATTGAATACATAAAAAGCTCTAACTGCCGCTCTTGGAGATGTTTTGTTTCCTTAGCTTATATTTCTTATTCCAAAAAGGTCCTTACTTAAAAAGATTGATTTTAATCATGTAATATTTACTGGGTTTCGACTGCCGCGACATATACCAGTATATTTGTATCCCTTATATTCTCTTTGAAATAACTAAGATTGATTGAAATAAATAAGAAAGAACAAATGTGTCTCGAGTCACTGTGAAACTATTAGATCATCAATTGACATATCAAATCAATGTTGATAATTATTCAAATAAGTATTGTCTTCAGTTGTAGTTAAAATTATTTTGCTGTCAGTATAATTGCCGAGGCCTCCAAAAGATGGCGGCGTGCGATCGCCCGGAACGCCTCGTTACGACCTCAGCAGTGCGCAGCCAGAGGCACGCCACATACAACATACATATATAGATGTAGTATATTGTTGTACTGAACATATACATCTTGCACAAATGTATATTCACTTTATTTAATCAATAATATGTTAGACATAAATTGCAAGGATATAACGCTATCTTCTAATAATCCTAATAGATAATTAATACAATAAAAAAACACTATAATCATAGGGTTAAAAAAGTATTGTAATTCGTGAAAAACATTACCCTCTTGTCATTCGAATAAAATAAAGTATCTCGAGGACATTGAGAATGAAAGTATGCACGTTACTTAAAGTGATTCCAAAAGACAAACATGGTGCCTATAATAGATTCCATCTTACATTCAAATTTGTCATACTTACTTGAAGCGCCATCAGCCTAATGGTTAAGGGAACAGACTACCGATCTAGCGGCCGTGGGTTTTTTCGACTATTGACGTGAACCATATTCTAATACAAGCTTTTTCAAGCTTATCTGGAATGGTTACATGAAATATTAGTAAATTAACAAAAATGTACTAACGATACAAAGTGGGTTTTGGTCTTCGACACGAGAGGTCGCCATCGCCTGCACCGTCCGGCTACAAATTTATTAAAAGTAAAAAAAATAAATCTAAGTAATTCATATATCAGGGTTACAAGAGTCTGTCTCGTTTTCCTTCTGATAACAATATTTGCGTCGCGGTTCCGGGACGTCGTTATCTAATGGGAACTGATAACGCAGGACGTGGCGGGACTAATGCCACTACCTCTTATTTTTCTTATAATTTATCAGGTGATAAATCATTTTTTTTAAACTCATATCTTAGTATCTAATTATAGAAGGACTTGTTGCAATCGGATTCATCTACAACAGTTTAAATGTCGAATTAAATTATACCTTTCTATTTGTAGTGTTCGTGTATTGGTCGAAGTTCGACTGCACATCGAGGCGCCAATAGCCCAATGGTTGTGGGTACGGACTACCAATGTAGCGGTCGTGGATTCGAATCCAGCCATTCGACTATTGTCGTGAACTATATTCTAACATAAGCTTTTTAAAGCTTGTCAGGAATGGTTACAAGGAATATTAATAAGTTAACTAAAATCAACTTGTATTAAAAAATAAAAAAAACAAAACATCGGAGTCTTCCGACCGTTTGCCCACTAATACAAACAGCTAGAGTAATAGTTTGAAAGCAGGACGGGGAGTAGAGTATTTTTAGATTTCGGAAGTAAAATATTTGAATATAAGTCACTTAAAAAGTTGCTGACGTTTTTTTCATATCGTTAATATAATCTTTTACAAGTCTTATAATATGGGAGTGGAAATATGTCTTATGGGCGTTGAGATTCGTCTGGTTCAGTCGAGTAATAAAATAATATAATGTCAGTAACAAACAAAAAACATTTAATTAATCTAAACTGGCAGTTTCAAAAGCATTAAAAAAACAGCATTTAATCAATTATTAAAGAAAAATCAGATGTAATCCAATCTGGAAGTTTTAACAATTCAAATGAAATTACGAAGTTAATATAAACATAAGGTACTCCATTAAACGAACATCGGCTGGGAATTTTTTTGAAAAGAAAATTCAACAAATTACCGATCAGCGTTAAGAAGTGCGACGCTCTTAGATTTGTAGAGAAAAAAAGAAAATTTAAATTCGTCCTTAATTGTTAACAAAAACGATTCAAACAAGATGTGAACAAGAATACTTTATTTAATATATTTAAAAAAAAGCAATTCATTGTATACGTCATTATACTAAATTAACACCGTTGGCAAATAGATTTCCGCATGTTCCCTGTTGCCGGGGAAGTATGTGGGGCTCGCTGACCGAGAAGCCAAAATACCCACTATATCCCAACGACGTTCCTTCTCGTCGTCATTTGGCAGGCCACGGTAACACTTTCGCAAACGTCCGTGGCCACCGTTATCCCTAAATCAACTTAATATCAATAATTTTTTTTCACCATATATATATAAAATTAAAACTTCAATAATAAAATTACAAACTGTTCTTAAATTAATTACCGAAAGCTAAATTCAAATGAATAAGCATGTCGCTTCTATAATTATGTTAGGTTAACCAGCTACAAGGTAACATTATATAATTTTCTTTGTAATAATTCAGTAGTGCTTAACGCTGTCCAAGACGCGCTGTGCTTTGATTAGTCGGGTCCGATTTTTCCGTTCAATTGAGCTTATGAAAAGTCCGTCGCCGGTCGTCCCCGGCCGTCGCCAACACGGGCCGTAATGACTGTTTGATCTCATTACTGGACCAAATCCGGACAACTTCAATATTCATGTTCATTTCATAGCCATGAACGAAAGCTTGTGAAAGGAAAACTTTTTATGTTCATTACCTTTCCAGATTCCCTACTAGATGTCGCTTTCTAATAATTCAAATGTTATTAGGAACATCATAGTTTACATCTTTATGGCTCCTATTTTGCGGACATAGATTGTAGAGGTCCAAAAAGCAGAATCAAGACACAATAACGTAAAGTATCATCATCATCATCATCATCATCATCTTTAGCTCTTGTCTGCCCACTGTTGGACATAGGCCTTTCCCAATGCCTTCCACATTATGCGGTTTCCGCGTAAAGTATAGTGTATTCAAAATTTTACACTTGTATTGAAGATATTTTTGGGTCCATATACTGTCTAACTTTCTCTTTACTCAAATTGAATTAAGGGTTTTTGTACTTCTCATAAAGGGTGTCGACATGACTTTAGCTTTCTATCGTTCCCTATGATGGAAGTTAGGATATTAAACCAACAGTTAACTCCGATTTTTTCATGTAAAATAATTAATCCTTTACAAAAGAACATCAAAACTTCGAAAATAACGTTCAATTCTTGGATAAAATCCTTTCTAACAGTTACTAAAGATCACGTATGCCTAAGGTAATAAACAAAAAGTAACCAATGAATTTCCATGTACTTATGCAGTACCAACAAGTCGTAACATTGTCAGCTTTTGTGCGGAGTTTACGGCACCAGGTTCATTCAGCGGCCTCCCCCCCTTCCCCCCTACCCTCCCCCGCAGCGCTGTATTGACCGACTGCACTGCGCATGCCTCAAATGATACATACGAAGTTACTGGATGCGATATCATTTTAAGTAAAACCAATTGAAAAACTGTCGATAAGTTTTCGATAAACAGATCAATAAATTAACTCAATTATTACTGACGGTACTATCGCGCGTTCGCGGCCCGTCGCTCACTCTCCCCCGATGGGCTCGAAACTAGTCGGAGCCGTTTTATAAGTTATATCTTCTGTATTATGTTCTACGTCTATACCAAATATTATTTAGATCCATGATAACCTTTATGGAGATACCTTCTAATAACCAAACTTACTCTTGTATAAAATTGAGATTACTTCTTCAGGTGCTGTTGCAGAAAATTTTTACCATAGTTAATATCTTGGTATAATATGGGCTTCGTTGCCATGTATACAAGTAGAAAGATAGAAGGCCGTTCTTAAGGTTGTAACATCTTTCCTTACTTCTTAATTGTCTTTTAAGTTTTTCCGGATGAAAAAATGTGATTACTGTGTAGGTGTCATTTCAGTAATTATTTTTCTTAGGTAAAGGTCGACGACGTGAAGTTAGTAAATATTTAAAATTTATATTTGTCACACAAATAATACTTTTTGTATATTTTAAGTAATTTGCGTTTGTAAATTACGTTTAATACAAAACGTGTCCTATCTAAATCTTAATTGAAATAACAAGGATTTGCGACAGAATTTTATAAAGGTGAGGCTTAAAATTTTTGTTTAAGCTTTCCCTTAAGGGAATCTCTTACCTTTTTTCTGTATTGTTCTTTAGGTACAGCTTTCTTTTACTGACTTAAGTTTTTATCTGTGTATGTGTTTGTATGTATTCGATTGAATGATGATATTCAATATGACATATATTTTTGATTAATTGCAATAATTATTTTTTTTTACAAATACTGGACATATCCAGCTTCGTTCCTCGCTATGTACCAATGTGGCTTTCGATTTTCGAATTTCATATGTACGTTATTCGACGTTCTTACGGTAAAGAGAAACATCACTATGTCTATGAAGAAATACAAAGATATGTTTGAAGTCAACCCGCACAGGGCCAGCGTGATTAACTATGGCATAGTCACCCCTAATAATAGGGTAGGCTCTGAGACGCTCAGTGGGGACGTATTGTGAGCTGACGGAAGCGACATTTATATGCACGTTGCGTAGGGCAGTAAGTCTTACATCGATTGGAGTTTATAAATTTGTGTGTTAGTCGGCCATTTATAAAACAGGGGCGCGTGAATAGTTAACACGTGAGTTACGTTTACTGCGCTCACGTGACGGCGCGCTCCGGCGTTTGCATTTCTTTTAGCTCCAATAAATATTGTACCTGTTTACCTTGCGACTTGCGATCATGCGCCTTGCGCCAATGGCATTATGGTCAAGGGTACGGACTATCGATGTAACTATTCTGGGTTCGAATCCCGACATTCGGCTGTAAATTTGTACATAATTATCAACACCATTAGGTACCGAAGTGAAAATTCAATTTCGACATTACGAAAGAGAATTATTCATAGAAAATACTGTAATCAAGATGACAGGAAAATTTAATTTGTTAGAGAGCGAGGATGCATAATGTATGCCATCTGCCGGCATGAGGAGGCTCTATCCGGTTCGAGAGCTGTTGTTTTATATCTTACACATACTAATCTAGATTATTTTCAATTTAACTAACGTAACCTATTACGAATGTAAAACTATTTCGAAGAGGAATTCGTAACGCGCGTTCAACCTGTGTATGGACTTATTAATCGATTAACATAAGGTTAAGTAGTTTATTTAGGTGTTTCCCCGGGAGTACAGCCTCCTGGGAGGCCGTATATTGTCAAGTTTTTTCACAATCATGTTACACAACACATGACGCTAATTCTCTGAATTTTGAACACTGTCCCAGGCAGAGGAGAGACGATGCGATTTGATACAGCTTACCTCTACCAAGCATATATAAGGAATTGATATAAACAAATATCATTGACGTAAGCTGCACACATCGAGGGAGCCGGGCTCAGCATGTTTGAGATTGGGACAAAGTTAAGTGCGCCCTCTATCCGACGTGCATTCCAATTAAAAACTTTTTCTTTGTTAGTACAATATAGAGTAGTTGCATTGTGACGCAGCTCCGAGCTTCGCTATATTTATGAAACAACACACAGCTTCAAACTATTATCTAATTAGCTTAACTTTCGACTTCTTTCATAGAACGATACATTGAGTATTCTTATTTAGGTAGAGTTGAGAGTAGAGTTGAGTAGCTTTAATTTAATTTAACCCTTTAACTAAAAACATGCTATTTTTTAATGCAAATGATCTTTTATTTTCAAAGATTATAAGTAATTCTCTTCTTCTTCGTTCTCTTCATTGCTGAAGGTCGTGCTCATCTTGAAGCGCCCTCACCGACGATAAGTAATTAGTCAATAAGATTCTTTTTAATGCGTTAAATATTTAAGTTGAGATTTTTTTTAATGCCGCATGAACAGAGCCGTAGACGACAGTACCTTCATAACTCATAGGTGTAGACAGAGTTTTCGGATGTTCTTTTCATAGAAACCTGACACATCTCTATTGCATTCTTAAATAAGTCATTAAACAGAGTGATAGAATATCTTTACATTTATTTATGTATATACAGATATCTATGTTAATGGCATCTCGTAAATGCCGACCTTTATGTAACTATTAGGCAATTGGTAATGACTCGTAAAATTGTTTCGAACTTTTGTAAAGAGTACTTCACTAGCTGTGCAGTGAAAAGTGTTTCAAACTGGCAACCTCTGAGGACAACTGTCAATGGAACTTTACGAATTGTTAAAATTTTACACGTCATTCTATCTGAATTAATCTATTTGAAAAGTTTTTGTTTGACATAAAGAAACGGACGGTGGTTATTGCGGTGACATTTACGAGGTAACGATAGAAAATGTGTTACCTATTTAATATAACCAATAACCAAAGGCAACATAAATTTAATGAGAGTATCTAAATTCAAAAGGATGTCGTGACCGAAAACACCTTGTTACGAGTCCCTGGAGGGCCGTAATGGCGAGCTCAAGGTATAATGCCTGCCATGGAATTGATATTAAAGTCACCCCTTATAATACTGTTTTAACACCTTCAGCTGCTACAAATTTAGATAAACTTTACACGAAAATTATTACTTAATTTTATAATCCTATCACTTTCATTATGAAAGGTAAGTGAAGAAGTGAAGTTCTAAATTTAGAAATCGCGACATTTTTAACATATGTAATAACTTTGATAACTATTACTCTGCTCAAACGCAGTTTGAACATTCTTGCTACCGAGCACATGAGTATATTATCTGGCTCTCTAATCAGACTAGATAGCTCGTACTAAACTACCTAAACCATTTTATATAATCGCTTTCCGCTTAAGCTTAAGCCTTGTAATCAACGGTAACAGAGCTCAGGTTAATTACAAACTTAGCTTTTGACATAACTGGCTCGATTAAAAATTCAGATACAAAGTGCAAAGCGATGTTGCAGTCGCGACGCGAATAGCGCGGCGAGGCCGGACGGGACGGACGTCGCTGTCTGCAGGCCACGCTAATTAAACAATCAATGCAACTCTTTATTAAAACTGACAATTCGAATTTTAGCTTTATGACCTAACACAATATAACCCTATTTCAAAGGTCGTTCAGATACATTTAGGCATTCTGGAGTAAAGCGCCAATAGCCTAATGGTTAAGGATACAGATTTCCGATCACGTGGCCGAGAGTTCAAATCCCACCTTTCGACTGTTATCGCTAACCATATTCGGGCACAAGCATAATGCTTAGTTTGCGAGTAAAAAGAGAATTAGTCAATTAACAAAAATTTGTTAATATTTTATAATATGAACAAGGTAAAAGTGTGCGGCAGTAAGTATTATGATTCTATTTTTTTTTAATATGTAGCAATGTTCTTTGTTTCTTTAAAGTAAAATGTTAACTCTTGTAGATTTCAATTTGAATCAGTTCAAAGGTATTGAACGTAATAAATCAAAATTAATTCCAACCACCCTTCGTTACAGGTTTCAGATAACAAAGCATTTGAGAGTATTAATTTGTTTGGTACAAACAAAAACAAATTTGTTATAATTATAATTGATACTATGAACTTTGAACTTGAACACTGACTCCAACACTCAGAATCATTTAATGGTTACATAGACGATCGCTTATTATAGCTTTTTCATACTCCTTTTTCTTAACTAACTGCCTGAACCTCGTTAGGTTACTACCTATGACCCTACCCCACTGGGTAGGGTCATATAAAGTCAGTTTTATCTGTTATTTCATATTGAGTATTCTATTCATAGACAAAGTGTCAGGTTAACTGACAGAATGGATTTCCCACAGAATGCAACATAGCTTTGCACTTTATGCATTAATGTTTAAAATACAATTAGACCTGGGCAGTTACAAATTTAGCTCTGCCGATTGGATGGAAGCTTTACTCAGAAGCTTTTCCGCTTTGATTTGTGGTTTTGCATTTCTGAATAATATCAGTACCAAAAGTTGGCAGTTGTTTTTAAATACTAACGTAAAATAATTCACTGTGTAAATTATTAATTTAACTTTGCAATTAAGGTAGTTTTATTTATGTTAATATTGAAGAAATAACATTTATTTCTATACAACAAGGTTTCCAAACGTGACGACGAATCTGTTAAAAGGATTCACGTTTGAATATTTACTTTAATTTACATAGTAGATCTCTCTTATATAAAATATATTTGAAATATTTAACTTGAAGAATCGTTACATTTTACTACTGTTAAAAATCACATATAAGATATATGGATGGTTTTAAGAAGGTAGCTCCAAAATGGCTTAATGGATCTGTAAGAAATTTGACACAGAGATAGATTATTGCCTAATATAATGTAGGTTACTCACTTTTTTTTTGAATTCGCGATGTTAACCCGCGACCGAAAGTCACGGGCAAATCCAAATTGTGCAAGCATTGTACAATTATTGCTCATTTTGAGATGGGTCGCTGCCTACCCATTTATGTGTACATTCAAATATAGGTTTGTATTTCATAAAAATATCAATGAAAACATTCTCTTGTTAAAAAAATTGTCGAAACTTTAGGGAATGTGTTCTTTAGTATTCCAAAAAGCTTTCGCATCAATCACTGTAACGCCCGAAGCTTATCCAAATCCACCAATTTATTTTGTTACCTACCTACTACCGCGATGTGTATATTTTATTTACCATTTGCATGACGACATAAAGCTTTCATAATTTAAACCTAAACTATTTTCTGTTCATCAAAAAACATGTTTCAATCTACAACATACTGCCGTACTGTCTTTAAGTGTTCTCCCTTATCGATGACTATGAAAAATTTGAACTTACAAACCAATTCAGGAGGTTGTTTGAAATGACAATAGCCTAATGAGAAAGGACGAACGTTAGGATGGATGGAGATTCGAATCTCCATTTGACTATTGTCGTAAACCACATCCTAATACAAGCTTTTTGAACTTACTTGCAATGGTTACAAGAGACATTAGTAAATTAACTTAAATCTATTAATGTTTTCATATAAAAAAATGGTGACTGAGTGAGACATATAATAATGGATTGGTTTATTACATGTACAGTTCGCTGCGAAACGAGGCCTAAATCATCCCTAATGCAATTTCCCTGTGATGCAGCAAGAAAAAACTTGTACTTCTCTGTGATGCGAAGGGTATAACTTTGTTTAAAAGGGTGGGGTCTGATGGACCGCGTGTCGCACTAACGTCTAGTCACGGAACGGGTCGATAACACCTCGTACCGCAGGGACGGAACTACGCAAAAATTGGTGCCACAGCGAACGTGTTAAGTGTACAGTCAGGCAGTTGAAAACTGAAGGTGTTTAACTGGCTTAAGGACTGGTGTAGCGTGTAATTAATATTACTTAAGTCCAACATGTCAATCATCGTACATTATAGGAGCCTCAAAGTCAGGGTGAAGTGCTTAATATTAATGCATTTATGATGATATTAATGTAATTGCAACATTATTCAAACTAATTATTAATTAATCAAATGTTGTAATGTTGAGAGATCTAAATTGTTACGCATGCGTGTCTTTAAAGCCCATTACACCTTTAATTTTAACTGAACAGTCGAAGTGTGCAGTCAAAACTGTATAATATCATCATCAGCCTTTGTCTGCCTACTGCTCCATAAAAGCCATTCCCAGTGCCGTCCTTTGCATGGATAGGCTAAATTATAATCAGTACTATACAAGTGACACTTAAATTGTTGTAAACTAATTTATTAAGTGTACAGTTTGTAATGTGTGTATTTGTGTTAATGACGTCAGTATCAGTTTGGAAGACCGAAGAAGGTGTGGATGGATGGCGTGTAAGAGGATATGCATAGGACGTGTGTGAGTTCAGATATGACGGCTGACAGAGATGTACGAAAATATGTCCTTTGTGCCGATCCTCCGTAGGGAAAAGGGCAGGTTAATGATGATGTCAGTATCAGTTCTTTACTGAACCAAAGATACATAAAGTTTGTTTATTACACTAAGTTTCGACGCTAACATTTCAACGTTTGTTAAGTGCGGTTTATTGTACTGATATTTTTGGAGGTTAGAAATATTAGTATAATTAAGGAAGGCTTATGAAAAATTAGATGAACATGTAAGATTGTATTTTCCTCGCGGTAGTGCTTAAAGTATGCTAAGTTCAAGCGGTATGTCGTTTGCATAAGTAACTCGAGACTTGTGTAAAGTGCTCGTCGCGTGGCCGAGGCTTCTAATTTACGCTTATTTCAATTAACAATTATAAAATGTTTTAATTTATTCTATAAATGATAATAAATTCTATTGACGAAGAATGATTAAGTCAATTCTTATCTTTTCATGTTTGATTACTTTAAATTTAATGGTTGACAAATTTTATATGAAACAAGGCTTATTATAACAGGCTGTTCGGAATTTGTTATACGTTTTAATGAGTGTGAAATTATATATTGTGTAAATAATATACCATTTTGGTTTATACAATTCTTCAAGTGGAATGAATTTATTGAAATAAATAACATTTAGTGTTTTTTCGTTATAGAAAAAGCTTAATACAATCGTGTGATAGATTTTCAATTAACATTTAGCTCTCCAACCACGCAACATTGATTCGATTCGAATGAAACAAACAATTTGGTTAAAACTACTTTCGATATTTGAAATGCACTCACAATACTGAAATAATAGTACTATGCTATAATTAACTATCAATTTCCGTTGTCAACACACTTATATAAGTGTTTAAATATTTAATTTACTAAAACAAAAACTATAAAGACATAATTTTAATACATATAAAATTGCTGTCGTTCGGTTCTCGAAGTTTACCATCTACATGTCAACTGTCATATCATTCAAGCTATTTTAAAAAAAAAAACTATAGTCCTACTTTTATAATAATGCCAGCGTGTTCCACTTCCTCTGTATCACGCAATCACGTTTGTTCCACAACAGCGTGACAGATAATCATTTTTATTCGTAACAACGAAAGCACAAAGCTTTGACTTGCCGCAACTCATTACGTAGAATATTTTCGTATAATTACTAGCGAACTAATAATTTTACGTAAAATTACGTTACACATAGTCAGGAATTAAAGTAATTATTAAAGTACATAATGTATTTAATACAATTAAACTTTAATATTTTAGTAAATACCATTATGTATTTACGGTTTCTTTACGAACTGTATATGTTAGGAACCATACTAAGTAAAGTTTTTTTCTTAAATGACTAAATATGTGTCCATTTGTGAAAAAGTTTTATAAGGACGATACTTATAATTTTTCATACAATATCAAGCTAGATTATTTTATTAGATTATAATTAACAAGCTATTTCCTATGCATTCAGTGCTGAGCGTGGCTTAGCCTTCGTTTATACTATACGTCTCTATACCTATTTGTATAACAAGAGGCTCTGTAGCGAGCGACACGTTCGCACAATATTTGTTCATGAAATTCAGCAGCTGTTACGCAGTTATGCTCAACACGTTTAGCCGCTATTTTTCTCGTTTGCACTGAAAGGTTCTCTCGAATTATTCAAGCATTTTTTTTCACTATAAAATATTTTACCGTTATAATTATTTATCTCAACACATTAATATTTTGTTATTCTTGATCTAAATATAAATAAATAAAATAATTATTTATCATTGACGTTTTTTTTTAAATAAAGAAATCTGACCTCAGTGCCATCTATGGACACAAAAAGAATACTTTTATTTAATTAACTTTAACTAAACATAGTTAGTTTTGAAGATTAGCGAACAGTGACACGTGGTTTTAATATATCAAGATTACAGCCATGACATGTGTCATGGGTAGTCAGTTAAATTACACAAAGAGACGGAACATTACTAGGTTTGTCAAGAATCATACAAGTTGTATTGTGTTATTTAATCTTGCGATGTGACGAAAGAGTATTTATATATTTTTCTGCAGTCAATGAGGTACCACTTTACAGATACAGGTTTTTACTTTTTTTTGACACATGACAAACCAAAACGTGCTCTGAAAAAGATGTACTTAGAATAGAATTTGGGTTGTGTTGACACTTGTAATAGCGGTACTAACAATTACGTATTTTCATTTTTTTTTTAATTCCGCTCTATAACTGTACACTCTGTACTGTGTTTGATAGTTTCAATTAATTTAAATATAGTTATGTTGAAGCGAACGTATATCAAGTTAAAAAATTATGTCGCAACCATTTCGTTCTTATTATTTAAGCTTCAAAGAGATTGCTTTCATAATTCCAACCATTTATTCACTTGTCTCTCAACTTAAATACAATTTACAAACAACCATTTCTCGGGCCGTCTCTCAAAATTATTTCGACGTCATGTTTTGAATGCTTCCTATTAAATTTGGAGTATTATTAGGAAAAATTAATAAATCATGACTTTCATGACAATTCAAATTTTCACAAGTGACATTCCAATATACATTTATTTCAGCTGTCATCAAATTGGCTGCAACAATTAATTTATTAAAACTTTCGTGAGACATTTCACTATATTACTTATAAAAATGGCTTAAATCACGTGTAAATCGGTGTTGGTACCTGCTAGTTTCGAGCCCATCGGGGGCTCTTCTTCAAGGTGAATGGGATTGGTACTATAGCGCGTTCGCGGCGCATCACTCACATAGTTCTAATCCCACTCACCCTGAAGAAGAGCCCCCTAGTGGCTCGAAACTAGCAGGTACCAACATCGATTTACACATGAATTAAACTATAACTGTAAACACTGAGTAGTATAGCTTTAACGATTTTTCTACATATTCAGGAAATCTAAAACAAACATTATTACGAAATAATGTACGTGTGTACATTCATTTGCTCCATTTATTCATCCGAATAATGAAAATAATATGCAAACGCCATCTTTTGGCAACAGTGGATAATTTAACAAGAATGCAAAATCGATCCAAAATCTATTATTTTTTTAGATCTACCCGCTAAATTTGTTACTAAGATAAAAAATAAAATAACACATATTGTAAATTATTTATGTATGTAATTGAGTATTCATTCTGATAGTTAAAATAATTAAATATTTTTTATGGTAGCATTAAAAATATCTTAATTTATCTAGTTAGTGTTGGAAAGTTGAGCAGCACTTTCCAGCACACGGCGCCTTATATTTTTCCGACATCCCACGCGTCGCTGTCAGCAATGGCCCATCATTAAAAGTTTCACGAGTTTACGATCGTACCTACTCCGCCTTAGAAGTACCTCACACCGTACGCAAATTAAATAAATAAAACAAACTTGATATGAATACATAAATAAATACGCGAATATATGTGTTATGAGATAGTTAATATTATATTTCATTTCTTACTAATATTATGTTTAGGTAGATGGATATTTGTTCACATGTAAATTCAAAACAACTTACTATCCGGAATAACATCTACATGTTAAGCCTTTTTTTATATAAGAGATGAGGCAAGCGAGCGGCGAGATCACAAACGTGCTTAGTAATATTTTTTTTTATTTTCACGAGGACCAAGTACCCAGCGCCATCTACTATGTAATATTGTTTAACTGTATCTTATAAATTTATCGCTTTATAAAAGAATACTGTTCAAATAAAACATTAGTTAGCAATCGTAATACGTTATATAACATCGATAGTCGTTCATCAAATAAATTCGACGCTCGCTAACTCGGTTAGCCTTCGATTACGACAAGTTAACGCTGCTTTAACTTTGATCTATTCCAACACAGTATTTTATTTGTATGCTTCTAAATAAAATGTTATCTACCGTTTGTACTGGTACGATAGATTAGAGGTTATACTGTATTGTACTTACTATACTGGACTACAATTATAATAATAACACAATATTACCCACAGCAAGACATAGTCAAAGGTAATGCAGAAAAGATATGGATAAGTTTGATTTTCTGCAATACTCCCGCATTTTCGCTACACCGGAAATCAGAGCTCTAACAAAAAGTCGAATAGTTTTATACAACATCATATTCTATAGTAATTAAAAATTACATAACTAATTTGTATAAAAAGCTACATACAATAAGACCAAATGGTTCAACTAGGATTTGTCTATTATAAACGAATCATAGATAACAAAGAGCACGCCGTAGACCCGCTACGAAGTTGTACGGTGCTACGACATTAGAAAACTGTGATTGTTGAATATTTACTACAGTGAATATATTAATGTAAACGAGAGGTTTTTTTCATTAGTTTTAAGTACGTTCAGTTCTGCTTAATTTTCAGTGCAATTATTGTTATAGTATTTTAAAAACTCAATACTTCAAATAGATTTCGATTCAAGAGAACAGTAATAGAATAACATAGGCATAGAAATAACATTAACGGTTTTGTCGGAATCGTTTGAAAAGGAAATTACACAAAGATATTACCGATTTCGGGATGCCTTTCTTTATTTATTTAAAAAAAAAAACATTCATCTGACCAACGGTTTCAGAATTTGTTTCCAAGGAAATTAAAGGGAGATATACATTTTAAAGATAATTAAACGATATAATTGAAGAACTTAAGTATATTATTTCTTTACATATTCAAGGGTATTCATAGTGATAATTTTACATCGAGAATTAAAGCAAGAGAAAAATAATAATTTATCCCTTAATTTATTTTGCTCAAATATTGAATCTCCAAATAGGATACCTTCATAATTTCCAACGTTAAAAGGAAACCACTGGGATTTGTTTCATTTGTCCCTCGAATTTAATTTAATTTACAAAGAACGGTGCCGCAAGCCCTTCTTCAGACTAATTTTGTTGTTTTGTTTACACAATTTTTGTAAAATTGTTTACTATTTGAAAAATTTAATGCTAAAATGCCCTCAATTGTAATTTATATTGACATTTAAGTAACGCTGAGTTTCTTTTGAGTTAATGCTTGTGTTTGATATATGTAAGAACCAAAGTGCTTCATCAGTTGGTGCATACCGGTAGGAAATGTTTGCTAACTGCTTACTTGCTGGCTAACTTCAAGTCTACAGACAATCTAAGCTTTATTTGCCAGCTAGTTAAGACTTCCGTCTTGTTACGTATTTAACTTAGATTTGCCGGTTTACTTTACGGAATCATAAGTAATTTCTTAATAGTTTAAAATTTATAATATCTTTTAAACTCGCTTTTCCTGCCAATTCTGGTAGCCGATGATGATGATCGTGATGAAGAAGACCTCTTTTGCTTGCCGGTGTCTCGTTTCCCACCTAATACTATAAAAAACGTGATAATTCCGTAGATAAGTTACTTTAAAATGAATTGTTTAGTTTTATTATTTGAGAATAGATCGTTTTATTTATATTCTTTCAAGTTTGTGTCATTAAAGATTATTGCTATTTCTAATTTAGGTATTGATTTAATTCAATCCATTATCACAATGAAAGGAGATGTAATAAAGAGAATGTCAATTATGCTTGGCGGCTAACCGCTTGCAATTCGTTTTTACTTGGCTTAATTAGTGCGGTCCATTGTGACGCCGCGACACCCAACTTGAAATGTGTGCAAGTAATTAATTAGGCCGAGACCTTTCACTCTGCCGGTGACAAGGAACAACGCTTTTGTACACTGTTTCATTAATAAAGTAAATTTGTATTTTATTATAACAATATCAAATTAGCAAAAGCACCTGGCTTCAGTTGAATAACTAAATGTATTATTAGTATACCATTTAGAATAACTCTAATTTTACTATATATTTTTTCCTCAATTGTTTCCAAATTTTGAAAACTAGAAGGTGAGCTTTTTGCATATGTATTTATTATTCAAAAAGCGTCAATAGCTTAATAGTTAAGGTACACATCCGATCACGTTATGGTGAGTTCGAATCCCGCCATTCGACTATTATCCTGGACCATAAGTGCACAAGTCTAGAACATAGTTGGAGTGGTAAAAAAAGTATTAGTAAATTATACAAAAATCTGCTGATATTAAAAACATATTAAGATACATTTTTTGTTATATTTTTATAACTTTTTCGCAGTGGACATACAAAGACGTGCTGATTATGTTTCATTATCGAAATTCCGTTTTATATCAATGTCCTGAACACGTTTACATCAATATATTAAAGTGTACACATAGTATAGTAGACATGCTAACATATTCGGAACGTACCAATCAAGTTCCTAATAATATAGATGAGAGAGTTTAGGCTCCCTTTGATGTTGGTGCGCTAACGGAGCGCCTGGTACATATCTGTTACTACGATGTTGAAATTAAACGAGACAGCTCGCTGCTGGTCAATGATCAGTTATTACTGTTTAATAAACGCAGTGCACGTTTGAATAGATTCCATCTCGACTAGCCTTTGAAGCGAGTATCTAATATAATTAGTTTTTAATAATATTATTCGTACAGAAAAAAAAAACTTGTAAATAATTTCTGTATGATAAAAAATTACATTAGATCTCTTATATTAGGGTTTGTACATTGAGGCAATTTATTACATTTCTTCAAAACATAGGAGTAATATTTGGTGGCATAGGACCGGTCATCGTGGCTATCGACGGGGGAGGCCTGTGTTCAGCACTGAACTGTATTAGGCTGATGGTGATGGTAGAAAAAATGATTCTAAAAACACGACATTAAAGCTACAGAATTGACTTTATATTTACATATGTATATAATACATCCATTAAAATGTTTTAGCGACTTCTGCGCGCTGCGTAGTGTCCGCCCCCTGCATCCTTATACGCAACCTAATATCGCGTTCTTCAAAGCGACTCGTAGTATATTGTGAGATGCTATGATATTTGAATATTTCTATAATATTGTTGTCACAATAGAGAAATATGGAAGAGTAAAACTGTGTACTCTCTGTACGAAGTGTTGCATGATGATCTGAATACAGAAGTATCTGTTTTAATTATACATCTAGAACATGAATTCACCAGAACATAATGTATTCTGTTGCACTAAGAGGACCGAAACTAAGCAATTTGCAAACTAGATAAAGTTGTGCAAAGTTTGCTCTTAAGGGGCACATAACTGAGGTTCCTAACACGTCGTAGACAATACACTGTTGTTACAGTTTAGCTAGGGAGATACTTTTTTATTTTATAATATAGTTAAGAAATAAATAGATTCTTGAACTACGTTCATAGCAAGTTTCTGTATAACAATATAAATTTATATTAGGTTCTAATTATGACGTATTCCTATGGTTACGTCCTTTCTTAAATTATTGTAGGGCAGCAAGCGAGCTAGTGACCTCTTGATTTCGCTAAAATAGCAAAGCCACGCCCGTACCAATCTCGAACAAATTTTCAATATGTTGTCGAACTATAATAAACAGAAGAGGGACATACAATACGAACTTATTTGTTAACATATGCGTTTCGTAGGATTGGTTTAAAATAAATATTAGATTTCTTTTTTTTATTTTAAGATGTTATTTCAAAAAATGCAGCAATCTCAAAGCAATCGTGAAAACGCCGGAGAAAACATAAAAAGGCCCCTACTGTAAGTTTTAAGAAGTATTTTCATTTCAAACTTTATAAGTACCGTAAAGTATGTTTAAAGAAAATTTGTATTAAATACGATTATATTTATTTTCGCCCTGACTCGCGTTCCTCGAGTCATATTTTGAAATGAGAAGCACAAGTTTGTTGCCGGGTTGTGGCTCCATTTCTACAAAATACGATTTTGCAACGGACCAATGATAAAAAAATATTTCAACCTTAAACATTGAGTTGAATAAATCGCGGCGAATTGTGGTATTCATTATCTAACAAATAAAGGCTTCTATATGAAACATTTAAATCTGTAACATGATTTCATTCTCAATGCTTTTAGAGCAAGCTATAAAGTTTGAGTATCACTTAATAATAGCCTCGTGAGCTTTAATTGCTGAAAATGACTGAATTTACAATAGGGTTGACTGAAACTACACGCGTGTTAACGTGACCGCAGCCGACGTATTCACTATTTTGCGGTTATAGATATCCGATATTTATTATATCCATTTCCGATGCCGATCGTTTTAACCCAGGCTTTAAAATAATATATAGTAATATTAATTAGAGATACGATGATCATACAAAAGGTATTTAATAAGTTAAATTTATGTCGTGCTGATTGGCGACGACCAAAAGTTCAGTTTGATCTGTCTAACTCTCTTGGTTACGAGCGTGACTTCGAAGAAAAATGTAGTAAAGTATATGAAGAAAATTCTTTTAATAAATTGATTCGTTTAGTATTTAAGTCCATAAATGAATTGAATAGTAGCAGACCGGTCGGCACGTCCTCCTTACGTATCGATCGTACACCTCGTCCATTTAGCAAATTAAACTGAAAACGCGAACCAATATAAATTTCCCCTCCCTGTCTTCACTGTCAGTGTAATATCACATTAAGCCGAAACTACGTAAGTTCGGGGCTAATGCGGTATTAATGTTATTCGCACTAATTAGCCCGGGGCAGAACGGGGTCACACCGAGTTCCAACTGTCTAAATAATTCCAAGTTCCCCTGTGGTGTGTGCATACTTACTAAGAATCGTTCCGGCATATTTAGGTGTTAAGTATATTATTATGGGACCAGTATATCATGGTACAAACAAGTTACAGTACAATAACGCGAACCGTCAATAGCCTAATGATTAAGGATACGGGCTACCGATTTAGCGGTCGTATGTTTGAATCTCACCCTTAGATTATTGTCGTAAACCATATCCTAATACAAGATTTTTCTAACTTCCCTGGAATGGTTACAAGAAATATTAGTAAATAAACAAAAATCTACTAATATTTTCCGTAACATATAAAAACCCTATTAATCTATATAGCGTTGCAGCATAGTGTTGCATTCCTTTTTTTTTCTTTCTTTATATGTGGTGTTATTATTATTTTATCGTTGTTTTTTTTTGTACTTATTTGAATTGATTAAATGAAGAATGATTGATACAATAATAATTCCCGTATAAAAAATTATATCATGTGTAACTAATGAGTCATCACCAGCTCGCTGTACGTCACTGAGGACCTCGAACCTACCCTATTATGTGTGACTAGGCCAGAGTCAACCACGCTGGCCCAGTACGTGTCGACTTCACACATATCTTTGAATTTCTTCGCAGATATATACAGCACGACGAACCAAGGGGTAAGATGATATATCTGGTAAACTTAAATGATGATACTATTCTATTTTTAGATATACTTACCTATTTAATTTTTCCGTTGAATAGACGGTTCGACGAACACGGCATCTGGCGAGGTCTCCTATCATTTCCATGTTTTAACTTCAGAGGTAAAGATTTAAATTTTGATTTTTATTTACGTACCAAGAGATAAATGATTACTGACCTGTGTGTCTTTTGGATATATGTTAAAATATTTTAATAATTCTTATTTTAAGGTTATTGAGTGTGTTTTTTTTTAATTTATGAGTAAAATGTTTCACTTTATTACTTAGTCTTTTTTTCAATAACATAAATTGTTAATGGGTTCAAAAAAATAGGAAGACACGACATTTTCTACCTTACTATTACGTTATCTTCTTTTCCACATAAATAAGAGTAAACAGAGCTGTCTGTCAGTATCGTGTCTCATTCTAATTCGTATTTTCTGCTTATCCCTCTAGGTCATATGCGTGATGCCATGGTATTTAATCAGTATTCAAAGAAATCTATATTGAGCATTTATTTATTTTAAAATTAAATAGCTAATGGATATTAAAAATAAAGAAACAAGAATTTTAATTTGTCACATAAATTTATTCCCAATCTTTGGACCCTATAATGCTTTAAAACTAATAATAACATAAATACAACATTGCGATAAATTAATAATAGTTTGAACAGAGATTCGTGTCGGCGATAGCGCCGACCGTGGCGGACATCTCTGTCGGCAGAACTATGTCAACGAAAACATGGTCGCCACCCGCGACACAAGCAATCCCTACAAAGCAAAGGTCAAAGCTCAACTCTCAATCGTTAAATCTAATCGATTACCTATACTAGAAATCTATCAATAATTTAGTACTAATATTGTTTATTAATATTACAAGTATATTGACAATATATTAAACATGTCAGTTTTTGCAAATAGAATTTGATTATAACGAGACAAAAAGCTTTGGATAGGTTCAAGAATCGAGGTAAGTTTTGTATTGCGCATTGCTCGGCGATGGTGCTTGGAGACAAGGTCCCATCTCATTGCGCGTAGCTCGTAGCACGCACGTAGCTCTACGGCTCGGGTAGCGTGACGCAGGGTTGTCAGTTGAATAAAAATCGAATGAGGATGAGCTCAGATTTATTTGAATTAACAATGACGTCTCCAATGCCACAAAACTCCATGAAGTAAGAAAAGAAAAATTAATGAACATCTATAAAAGTTGTAATAATGATAATTAAGCTAAATTTATCACTATTTTTACAATGTCATTATGTTTTTTTTCTTAAACCACAATAACACTTTACCATTGCTCTATAAGCATTAAATAATCCAAGTCACACAAATCTAACAATTAATTACTAACTACATATTTTGTATGGTTTACTTTGCTCGAAATAGAAGGAGGTCGCCGGCGACACGCGGCCCTCGCCGCCGAGACAGCGCGATCAAACAACAACATTAATACTGAATCCGAAGCGAACAGCTAAAAATTATTTTGGTAATTAAGCCATATTAATAATTAGTCTAAGAATTAACAATAAAAATAACATTTGAATAATGTAATTGCGATAAGTGAACAGAATGCGCGCGAGGTCCGGCCGCGCTCGCTGCGCCCGCCGCGCCCGCCGCGCGCGCTGCACGGCACAGTACACACTACCTCGTCCCTACCAAAACAACACTTAGCCGGTATTTTATACTCCGAACGATTATTTTTGTTTCATTATTCTATCCATATGTATCTCCTAAATTAGAATTTAACTAGATTTATTAAGGGGCACAGAATTGATATGTTTCCGATACACGGTGTTTGTGTGATACCGCTTCACTTAACCTAACTTGCAGGGCGACGCCGCGCCCGGGCCCCGCTGCTGTCGCCCGCGCCGTCGCCCGCGGGCCATGTCACGCGCCGACGTCACTCTGACACACCGACCACGCTCCCACCACAATCTACTCGATGCCACACTACACGTTAACGAAACACGCACAACAAACACATACTTCTCATCGGACAATCGATACTGAAGTCGCAAACGAATGCACGGATAGAGTTCAAGCGAAGGTCAGTACGAAGGGACAACGCGCGGCTTCCAAGCGAGGAACGTTTCAGAAATCGAAGGAGCGACGATAGCGTGACATGTAGCCGATTGCATTACAAGTACAAGACGAGGATACAGAATATACGTCTCTATGAAACCGCTCTTTACTTCTACTTACACATTAACATTACGATGATATGTATCGAGTAGTCCCGCAATAGGTGACGTAGCCGTGTCCGCAGCCACTGGACGTCTCTTACGCGCTATCTACGGTCGTTGGACGGAATCATGGCGGCGGCGGCGCCCGCCTAAACCTGCCGCGCCTAAACAAAACTCTCTCATTGAAGACAGTTTAAAATATAGCGTTCGAAAATTGATTTTTTATTTGAGGAATTTATTTAACAAAAAGAATTTTGAGATAGAGATAATTTAGCAGTTGCAGGTCTCGTCCGAGGTTTCGTTGCACAATCCAGCGGGACGCCGCTCGCCGTAAGTTGGGAGATCACTACTACACTATTACACAGTTACTTACACACGAGTTAGCTTTACATCGAATTAAATAAGTAAACATTGACTTAGCTTAATTACTAAAATCAACAAGGTCTTTCACGAAGGGAACCGACATTCTGATAGTGTATATTGTGGTAGTCCGTTCTGAAGTAGATAAAAATTGCACATAGTTCACAGCTGTTGGGTAACGATTATTTGAGAGCAGATCTCTTGCGTACTGCGGCCGGAAACATGCCGCGGTGGTACGGGCCGGGAGGGGCTGTGTACGCACAGAAGACGGTGGAGAACGTTCTGGAATATCGTTACGATAGTACGTGCACTTATAATACGTGTTTGGTACGCTCTGAGGTTAGTAATAAAATTATGTATATCGTTTATCTTTGGTCTATACGCAACGACGCTCGGTACAATGTGAAAGTCACATCACTATAAACGATGTATAAAATTTTGCTAAGTCAAAAAATTGACGACATTTTTTTTTATCAAATATTGACTAAGAAACTTTTCATAAGAATACACGTGCGGATTTCTCTGGTCTCCTAACGACGTCCATCGTGTGAACAACTCTTTGATCTCCGTCGAGTCAACATTTTAATCCGAATATCCGAAACCTTATAATTACAGACTAAGCAGGGATTTTTTTTTTACGTTTTTTTTTAATACAATTTTTTTCCATGTTTACATCAGCAGAATACGTCACTAGATCTATAATACAAACATCGAGCTTTCATTTTTGGTTCGTTGCCGTGTCGTGTACTTGCCGTCACCTCGCGTCACCTCGCGTCACCTCGCGTCGGCTCGCGTCACCTCGCGTCGGCTCGCGTCGGCTCGCGTCGCCGTGACGCCGAAGGTAACTCAGTAACCGAACAGATCTCCGTATAGTCAACTAGTTAAAAATAAAAAATATATTAATCTTCCTTTTCATTACATACTAACACTTGGGTACATTTAACTTCGTTACACGTCTTCATTACGTCCGAACAGACTTCGGTACCGAGTAATGTAACAATGCTGACCGCCTACAATAAATACCCTTATCTAGTTACAATATTCATCTAATGATTACACAATAAAAGTTAACTACTAAATATTTAAATTAGATTATTACCAAAAAGCTCGTCCAAGCATGCGAATAGAATATAATCGTTTTCACTAAAGAGCGCGGCGTACACGTTACTCACTAGTCAATTAACATACAGATTACATTTAGTTATTTAACTCTCATAAGGCCAAGGCTAAATTCTCGCAACGACACGCGACGGCAAGAAATTCAAAGATATGTGTGAAGTCAATACGCACTGGGCCAGCGAGGTTGACTATGGCCTAGTCACCTAATATTTACCATATGGGTAGGATCTGTGGGGACTTATAAGCTGATGATAAGATTCTACTGTCTAATGATTACCGGCACATACAAATCGATTTCCTTTTTTTTAAAAACAAAACTAAACGTTATTTAAAAATAATTTAACACTGGCGACTTCTACGAAAAAAGCTATTAAATTTTATTGTTGTCATTGGAAACACGAAACTATTTTAATTTCCGCGCGACACCGTCGCCCGCAAAAACACGACAGAAGTACCAGATATTTCTAATTAGAGGAGGCGAGGGACGAGCAGATATGCGCCCGCCGATGTTCGTTATTAATTTTTTAAAATTTAAACAAAACTGACATTTCTCGGTTCGACAACAATGCCGCTCGTTTCGCGTCGCCAGCATTGTTGCTTTCAAATTTTTGACAGCGTTCTAAGTGCGAGCGGGACAGCAAAACATTGCTCGTTTGATTAGAGAAGGATAGATATACATTTCTAATTTTGAAAGAGAAACGTTTTTTTTTATCAATTTTTATAAAGTTGGCTGTTTATTAGCAGTTATCTCGAAAATCATTTATGCGATCTGCAAGATATTGGCACAGATATAAATTAGTCTATGGTGAAGCGTATAGAGTAAGTTTTTTTTTAATTTCGCATATACAGTCACAGGCGACCTTGACGTAAAGGAGCTTCGATTTCAAGGTCAGACAGATTTTGTTTCAAATACAGTACCTATATAAATTAGTTTACATCTGTAATTATTTATTTACATTCTTTGCAAAACCTATTATATACCAGTATACGTTTAGATTAGCTATTAAGTCAATTTACAAGACGTCGGAAATAAAAAAAAGCTGCTAACATCTGCTGTTGTTTTTAATGTTTTATTTAATTCGATATAAATAAAATTATTTAAACTTGTCTTCATCTAGAATTGTATTAACATTAGTTAGAGATAAGATCTCGCTGTGGCCGGGATAATTAGAGGACCAGACTCCCGGACGCGGCGCGCCGCTCACCCGTTTACATGATTTTTACTCGCTTACTTTGACATTTTTATTACATCTGTTCACCTCAAAAACACAACAAAGATTAATTCTTCTGTCACATCAAAATTATTAAAATAAAACTTACAATTAGTGATCAAACATATTTCAATTAAGGGGCCCTTCAATTAAGTAAGCAGTAGAGAGGGTAAGGGGGTCCATGTTTTGCTTATTTTTGATGAGATAGAGAGTGGGGGGTCTACATGGTTATTACGTCAGCAGTAGGTATTTACTTTTTTAATCATATTGGCAACCTACACATTGTCTGCGTTTAAAAACTAATGAAAAACGAATTAACTTTTGCTCATAAATTAGTATACAGTAGTACAAAAATTCGTATAGCAATGTTTACGTCAGAGCCAGAGTCAGAGCATTGTCAGAGCTTTGCTTACTTTCGTTGACAAGGGCAGGGGGCGGGGGGCGGGGGGGTTGAATAACTGTAATAAATCTGCTTACGTAATACAATATTAAAAAAAAAATGTTCCAATTTCGCGAACGAATTGGACCTACATCGATATTTAATAACAATACATTACAGAGAAGAAATTGTTAATACAAACGCATGTCAATGTGACATGTTAAAAACTGTAGTTGGACGATTTTCCTGGCATCGCGCCAGGACCGGACGCTGCGTATTTCCGAAAACGCGCGCTTTTTGTCGATCGCGCGTAATTTTCTGAAAATGCATTCGGACGCGCGCCGCAAAGCCAGCTACCGCACAACTAAACCGAAGTTGTAATTATACCTATTTCGATGGTCGACTTTTTCATTCGGTCCGCTCACTCACTCACCCACTCACTCACTCACTCACCGGTCCGTAATCATTTCACATCATTCGATCGTATACACGTACATAGTTTTGTTGCGTTATTACGCGCTGTTCTCGATGTCAAATCAATTATTATAACCTAAAAGGAATACTAAGTAAATACATTTCGAATTAGCTTTTTTTAAAGATTCAACATTTGCTTGTATTAAGGTACAACCATGAACGTTGGCGGTGTTTATTTATTTATTAAGACAAGCGAACAGCATACGTATAAAAAGCTATTACAAAAATCACAATTACGTTAAATTATTTGATTCGATTTATAAACTGTTGTAAAGTGTTCCGCTTAAAGTAAACATTGCCTTGTTTCTTGCTACGAGATAATGTCCGCTTCTTGTTAATCCGATTGTAAATAAACGCTGTTAAAACTGAAAATTAGAGTTAGTTACTAAGACATATGAAATTCGAGAAAACGTAAAGTCGTGTATCATTCATCATCACCTTATTATACGTCCCCCACCAAGGGGCTCAGAGCCTACCCTATTATTAGGGGTGACTAGGCCATAGTCAACCACGCTGGCCCAGTGCGTGTTGGTTGA
>JAODUI010000003.1:3201806-3213612 GCA_027563995.1 Papilio gigon
TGTACAGATTTATATCAGTGTTAACAATAATATTCTCTATAGCATCTATAGCAATCCATAAATTATCTGCTTCGATACGACGGGCCCGGGGGGCGCCGCCTGCGCCGCCCGCGCCCTGCGCCCCGGCCGCCCCCGGCGCCCGCCGCGCGCTGCACTTCACAGAGCGATCCGCGGGGCGCGCACCTCTGCCGCCTAGAATGTACTCTACAGTTATAATTATTGCAATAATCGAATACAGTCGCCGACCGGAGCGGCCGCGGTTCACGAGTGGTCGAACATTATAAAACGACTAAGAAAAGCATTTAGGTAAATATAATTTGAAATAGTCTTGAGAAATTGATTTAAACATGCTAACATTATCGCGACTAAAAACAAATGTATCGTAATCATTACATACAACTTTATTAAAAATCATTCAACTTGAAATATTATATAACAAAACGTAATTTTTCTATGAAGGGCACCTTTGGTTCTTAGCTTACTCGAATGTGCTATATCCTAAAATGTTTCTTTTAATTTCTGGTATCCGCTATATTCTTAACAAATCCTCTCAGTTGTAAACATCGGCCTCGTTAAAACTAATATACTTAAATTTCCCACAAAATAAATTACTTGTAAATAAATCTTATATTACATCAAAATGAATATGAATTATTATTTGTTTTGCAACAACAGTTTACATTTAAGGGATAAAATAATTTCAAACAATATAATAGAATAGTGAACGTAAACAATTCAACTGGAATGTTAATAATAATACAATAAAAATTATTCTAAATTTGGTATCAACAAAATACACCACACACTCCTGAGCTGCCGCGGGTGAGGTTGTAAACAAAAGTAGGAGATGAGAGCATAGGCTGCCGCGGGCGCCGGCGCTGCGCCCACACAGCGTTCTTGATCCTGGTCATCCGTAGAGAGGGCGCGCGCTGCAGCAGCAGGCCCCGTCGCCGGCGGGCCCGAGGTGACTCGGAGGATCAAGATGGCGCGTCCCTCAGTTAGCTGGTTGTCAAGTGCCGAGAGCCACGAACGAATTAATGTTGTTCGCCCTCTTCTCCGCCTTTGGCTCCCTGTCGGTCACGAACGGCGACATTAGATACATCGAAACAGCAAACGTTGTTTTGTTTAATATTATTGTTATTCTATTCGTGTATTTTTGAAGCAGGCAAGTGTCGTTAACTAAAGTGCACGGTGCAGTGTGATAACATCTGTTGCGTCTCTCGGTTCGTTTGCACTTTGGAAACCATATCAACGAGCGTTAGATGAATCGTTTGTGGTAACATGAACGTAATTATTTCATGGCATCCAAAGTTTCGGTAAAGTTGATGACGAACTGATTCCAGTTAAAGGAATCAAGGATGTTGATAGAAACGAAGTAAAGACGGAAAAGACTTTATGGTAGCTTGTGATCAGTTGACAAGAATCAGGTCGTCAGCAACACGATTGAATGTGCTCGTGCATACTTCATGTGCGAGAATCCAGCCGTTGTGTGCCAACTTATGCCTCGCGTATTCGAGGTGGATGGCGCCCTCCGAGCTGAGGAGCAGCGCCCCCTGCAGGCGCGCCATGGCGGCGGCCGCCTCGCCTGCGCTACCGAACTCCACGAAGCCCACGGGCCCCGCCCCGGCCCCGCCGGGCCCGCAGGCCCCGCCGCCAGCGGCGCCCCCCAGCAGCCGCAGGCGCGAGAAGCCCGGACAGCTGTCACCACCACACTCAGTGTTGCCTGCACTCGTACCTCTAAGGGCCCTTTTCCTATCATGCGCGTTTTCGCCCACGAGCGGAGTAAACGTCGTCGCGTATTAGTAACAAGCGATGTTGACCTACACCGTTACACAATTACCGCGGCGTCGATCCGGGGATCACACGGAAATAAATAATGCCGATGTCTAACGACTGTGACTTGATGATGGCTTTGACGGTCGATAGTGAACCTCATTAGTCCTGCCGAATCTCACAAGGACGTGCCACATGACAGAAAAAAGGCCCTCAATAAATGGTGTTTGTTGTGTTGTCAAGCGTCAATTATAATTTGGATAGTGTTCATACTAAATGTTGGTGAGGAAAGAAATTCTACGTCATCAGAAAACATAATTTACTTTTTAAATTGTTTTTTTTTATTTATCTATATCCAGTCAGTTACTTTGTTGCAATGAATAATCACTTAAATATAGATCTAGCTATAAAATAAACATTTAATTTCCAAGCAATATGACGATTGACAATAAATCGAATAATTAATCAGGTGTGGGTGCATTTAATGACGTAGTCGTTTGTGCTACGTGGTAGGTATGTGTGAGTTACAGTATTGCCATGCTAGAGTGGTACGGGTGCAGGCCGTCTCGCACAAACTGCTATCAACAACATGAGACGGTTGTATGAAACACCAGACTGACATATACCCAACAATGGCCGAGATTGTGATATTCGGTGCGACATGCACTGTGGAAAATACAGTCACATTTAAATTAATATTATCAAATGTATACAGATACATAAGGTCTATGTTTATCATTATTTCTTTCACTAACAGATCCTTCTAATCGTTCGTGAAAACTCCAAATTAACATAAAATATTAAAAGAGAAATAAACTGCAACCTTGCGTATCAATTTAGATTAATTTTGTTACCATGCATATTAGACACATAGTAAATTTTATATAATAATAGTACATAATCCGTATATTAATTCGTATAAAATACTTTCAGGTGAAGAATGAAGGACAGAAACAATCGTAGCGGGAAAGCTTAACCCCTTAGCAAATAATTTCATTAAATTAGCCAACCTTGAAATTTCAACATCGCGACAGCTAATTAAAAGAATGTTTGCTATCCTAATTTCTCCACATCATCATAAAAGTCAAATTGCTTACGGCGTCATCATTGAATGAAAAAAATCTATGATGCACTTGAAGGAAGCATTTCTCCGAAAAGTGTGTGTCGACGTCATAAAGCGATTAACACATACCTGCTGAAAATCTCCTTCAGCTCATGTTCGGAGACAAATTGCCCTAGGTTCGCGACGAAGAGCGTGGAGCAGGGAGGAGCAGGATGCGCCGGGTGGCCGGGGTGGCCCGGGTGACCAGGATGGCCCGGGTGACCGGGGTGACCGGGGTGCCCCGGATGGCCGGGGTGGCCGGGGAGCGCGGCGGGAGCAGGCACCGCAGCGCCCGGCGAGCCCAGCGCCGGCGCCGGCAACACACACGCGCCCAGCGTCAATGGGGTCTGTTAACGAACCATTGTTATTTATTGTTATCCAACGCTACGTATCCCTTTCTTGTTAACTTAAGAAAATATATAACAAACCTATCTAAATAATTTTGCCATTAATAGGGCTGTAGTCCTCAGTAGTAATAAGATTTCAATTTAACAACTGAATTGTTCAAAAATAAAACCATAGACAATGAACGACGTTTCAGCCAGTGGCATGTGTAAATATAATTTTCAATTTCTTTTTAATTCGGTTATAACTATGGGTTACTCACGTGGTGTGGCCTATCGGCGGCAGCTAGTCAGAGGTAGGAACGCACTGGCGCCATCTGCGGGTGGATGGCGGGGTGCACGAGGCCGTGCGACAGCGCCGGCAGCTCGCCACCGTACGCTAGCGGGTGATGCCACAGCTCGCCGCCGCCCGGGAAGAATGGGCTCGCTAAGTCTGCACGCACCAACCAACACACAATTCAACATTCACACTCTAGAGACAAATGCCAACAAAAACAACTTATTGTGTACTTTAGTGCGTTTAATATATCTATGTTGAGAATAAAGACATAGTTATAAACCTGGAGAGAAAACCTACTAATAGTAAAGGACTGACTGGCTAGCTTTAAACAGGAAATCCAGTATATCCAAAAACATATAAAATCGTCAGATTAACGCAATACAGAAAATGTGACTATTTTCAATATACATAACTAAAATAGTGGAATATGTTAAGAAGAATGTTTTGGAAAGATTTTTTTTTCTCGTAACAACATATTAGGTAAACGGATAGAAAGATTTGATATCTGTTAGTTGTATATCTTATGTATATAAGCAATATTTACATTATTCAAAACATGATTACATAGTGAGCCATATCGACTTCGGTAAGGCTTTGATATTTTATTGCCATGTGAACAATTAGCATGAAAACACTGAATATATTAAAATAGTAGAACCCGAGAGGTACAGTTTAGATTTCTGTTCCCGGAGCGAGGCTTGCGTGGTCGTGTAAGCTATAACATATACTGGCCCAAAGTCGTGCTTTCACTCGACTGACACGCGTCAACTACCATTAATACCGGTCAGTTTGCAATGGATTAGAAAACAATTGACCTATCGATAAATAGTGTTTGTACAGTCGCCTTCTTTCACGGTGGTCTAGTTTAAGAAAAAATATCATCATCGGAACAAACTTAAAACTACACATTCATACATATGGTGCTACTGATGTTTCGATAAGATAAGAAAATCCAGTGGAGGTATCTGTGTTCTTAACAATTATATATTGTGAATAACACTATTGTTGCAGCATTAATCTATATTTATCGTTGCATGGTGAGCAACACGTTCAAACGATTTTTGTTGTTAAAGTGGAATACCGCGTATGAACACGACTGTACAATGAAAATGCTTCCAGTCTGACTATAACGTAGTAGATATTAGGTTCGTGTCGGTTGGCGGAGGAGATCGAGGCAACTGGAAGTGAGTGTGTCACCGTGCGGGTCGTCGAGCGAAGGCGGGCGGCGTGTGCGTGTGTGGGACTGTGACCTGGTGACCTGGGCCGTGGCTGCGGGAGTGTGGGTACTTACGTCCGGTGAGAGGGTGCATCAATGCGGGGTGTGCGGCCGGCGCGGCTGTGGCAACTGCCGGCTTCGGCTTGCTGACCTTCGTGTTGCTTTTAGCGAACTCCAGCCGAATCGTTTGCGGCATGTCTGGGTCGAACCGGACGCCCTGCTGTGAACAGCCGCAGCGGCGCGGCGCTCCGATATAATGACGATGGAACGGTCGGTCGCCGCTCGGCGAGGCTCGCCGCAGTTGCGTTGTATGACGCTCGAGGTAGGCGTATAGACTATCTATACGCTTGTTAAGTGCTATCTGCCCATACACTACGAAACGGTTCGTAGTCAGATTTCAATTTCAACGGTTTAATGTATAAATTGAAAAGTAACGCGGCCGCGCCTGCTAGTGACGTAACACAGTGCTCTGGGTGAGGCGTCAAATCCGTCAAACAGTGACATGCAGTTGCATATTTACACCGTCTAACTGTCTCCGGGCTGCGTGAGCCGCCTGCGGTCCCAGCTCGGCGTCGACCGCTCAGTATGTGCATGGTTTTAGCATAACTTACGATGCGGTTACACGACTCAGGAAATGTTATTTCAAGTCTACTATGAGTATATTAACTATTGTGCTGCTTGGCTGTGTTGAGGCATGTGGTGACAAGAGGTTTAGTAACACCGTGCTCTGTACTCCTTTAGTATTTACAAATAGCATAGTTCTTTGTCTGCACGAGAACGAGAAGTAAGTTATATGGTCCTGTTAAGTTTATTTTAAGCGCACTTTAATATTAAACATCTTTAATAAACGGGTTTCAGTTGTACAAATAATTATAATTGGATAAATAATTTAAGATGTAAAACTTTCAATTTAGAAATTTAAAATAGACATGATTACAAACATAACAAGGCAAAGTATAAATATCACATACACTCAGAAATGTTTTCAGTGACGCGCGCACGCACACAGCTAATGCACGCGTACTACGTCATTGTCCGTAGCGATCTAATTAATTTAATTGGAATTTTTTGATTAATTACTTTTGAAATAGCAGCCCTAACATTTAAATACATATTATATGTAATTAGTTAGAATTATATTAATATATAGATAATATGTGTATTCATGTAGTGATAGATCGGGGATGTGTACCAACCTGAAGATCTTGCTTAGCTGCCTCAGCGCCCGCTCTGGTGTGGAAAGTGACGAAACCCACAGGCTGCAAATATTTATAACTATATTGTTAAGACAACATACATTAAAAAAAAACGATATTTATTTATAGAAAGTGCATTGGAACTATTGGAGGTTGTAAATTTTAAATATTCAATCCTCCTATTGTCATATGGAGACATGAAACTGTACTAAAACTTTAGCAAAAAGGTTTTGTCCGAAAAGATTCAATTAATCAGAAGAAAGATCAAATGAAAGAGAATTCCGATCCCACTACCAGATACTTGATAGGATTTAGAAAAGTAAAATGGAACGGGTGAGCTCGTCAAAAGTTCTCTCAGTCGAGTGCAGTTCGTTAATACAGCTCGTGCGGAACATTGAATGAGCTAACAACTACCCATACTTCGCTAGTACAGTCCCCAACATTTGCGGTGTTTCACTTTACAAGTGAATCTCTTCCGACTACAAACGACAGTGATACGGTAAAATTTAACAATAAGGTATTTAATTCAAGTTTTATTTAATTGCGATGTGAAATGCAAATTTTCCATAACTGGAACACCACGAACGTCGGCGACTGTACATTGGATGAGCCAACTTAACTACCCATATTTCGCAAACTCGCTTGCAATTCATTTGCACGCGTGCTCTTCAAACACGGAATAAAACCGACACCGGATTAAATAGACGTGCGCTATGACGGGCGGACGAGCTGCACCCGCTCTGTGTAGATACCTACAACGTGAGCTCATTCTACATTTATGTTATGCGATTACTAGCAGAAATGTTTTAATGACATAGATTTAATAAGGACATTTCTTCTATAAGGCCAGTGTTTATGACACTTAAAATTATAATTTAGCTCAAAACTGATACTTACCGAAGCCGTTTTTCCATTCTTACTGGTGACCTTTAGAAGCGATCCCTCGTAGCCCTGTTTAAAAATAATTTAAAGTAGTTTAGAATAAAGAAAAATGTTACGTTTTATAAAATCGTTTATAATTTCAAAGGTGTGATAAACGCGCTTTCAATACTAGAGGTGTTTTTATTTAAATATAATTGAAAAAATGACGTGGCATTTTACATTACCCGTATAAGCGAACTAATTCATGTTGTCAAATTGCTTTCTTTGTCTAGTACCGTCACGTCATGGTGCAAGGTGGATCTACCCTAGATGGTGCCAGCCCGTGCCGGGTACGGTCGGACGTAAACACGCGATACAACCCCCGTTTAACTTCGCCCGCTGTACCGCTCGGTGCCGACCGTGCCAAGGAACGTCGTAATCCCCCTTATCGTCAGACGGAATCGATTCAATCCGAATATAACATATCGGAGCATGACATTTGATATTTACGACGCAGTAATCCAATCCGTTATCTCGCCAGTCGCGTGACGTGAACGATACGCTTGCTCCATCATATTTTTCTTGAATATTTGAATTTGCCGTGCGACATGAATGATAAATCGGGAACATGATTTACTTAAAATATTAAGAATTTAAAATCACGAAGGTTTTATAAAAATACCGCTCTTATTTCAAAAATGTACACGATAAACATCTCTTTTGTCTAAATAGTCGACCACACCACATATTTAGTACTTTTCATTACATTTTTATGTCTTACTGATATTTTAAAAATGAAATTAAAAACAATATTCCATTGCAGTCGCATAGAGTCAACTAATGCTGTCATAATAAAAAAAATATTCCCATAATAAAATGAATGCTGAAAAATTATTATTTTTTTGTACCTTTCAGAGCTCAATTTGTACAGCAGACATAGTACCACGATAGTTTTATAAACAAATAAATTAAATGTCTCACCTCATATGCCCGGAATAGTAAATACAGTTCCCGAGGCTTGGCGTCCATGGGCAGGCCGCTCACGAACAACGTCCGCACCTGTAATCAAGCGACACTCATTTTATTAACTTAATAAACGAACTTTTGATAGGCAAAAGTTTTGCGGCTCATAGCTTCATCTTAAAATTATATTAATACTTGGAACTACGTTTAAACGTTCAACGGTATTTGATTTCAAGCTTAATTTAAAGTAAATATTACTCTGGAGTTAACATTATTATTATTTTAAAGTAATAAAGTTCGATTTATATAGACATGAAAAGAATTGTTTATTGGAATTCATTCTATTCTTAAATTCAGTGGGACATTTATCAAAACCGACACAAAAGAGTCTCACAATCTTTCAATGCCGGTGTTTCCTCGTTTCTTTATCAGCTTTTGTAAACGTTTCAACACATTAATTCGTCGGGTCCATTTAATGAAATAAAACAGAGTTGGTAATGGCGGCGCGATTTGGCGCGTGCGGAAAATGGAGATTAATTGTTTGTAACACCGGCCGCTTGCGACGCCGGCGCCATCTTGTGCACTCTATTTGTGCGCCTGAGTTTCCGTTATCCGTTACCTTCAATATTATCTCCATCTCATTTCACCGAGAATTTTTTGGAATTCATGACAAACAATAATTGAAGTTTATTTTTCTTAATTCAATTTGTAAATAATTTTAATAAAGCAAGGCGAAAAAAAAAGTTCGCTTTCATAAATTCCATTTATCAATATGATCGAGGTAAGGCACGTAGAGCTAGAGGGTGTCACAGGGTGGTATAGCGTAGGCTCTCGTACTCGTATATATGTTTTATCGCTTCCGTCCTCCGGTCGTCCAGAATGTCGGACCTTTATGTCGGCTATTTTCCGGTCGAATGGACGGGAATTCCCCGTATCAATGATACGTGATATTTTTGTAGTTATTTTCAGTATTACTTTTTAAATTCTATTTCTTCAAACAGACAACTCTTGAATGCGAAGTAATGAATTGCCTTATGGAATTAATATTAACATCTTATATTGGGATTCCATTGCTGAAATGCCAGTAAAATGTATTTTAATTCCTTCAAAAATAAAGTTAGCTATGACACAGTATGTTTTGACATGATCTTCGCAGTGAAACACCAGTTAGTGTCACAATTAGTGTCAATTGTAGTCGAACATTTCTCAGTGGTTTTAGAAGACACACAGAGTTAATAGTTCTGGCATTGTTAAATAACTTGAGACTAATTAAAAAGATCTCGAAGAATATATAGAATGGATTTTAAGAATAGATTTTATTTAAAATTTATTCAGAGAGGACGGAGCGGGCACGCGGTTATTCAACAAATCGCGTTATTAATAATTTCTTTAAATAGTTCTTTGTAAAAATAATTCCACAATAAAAAGACACATCTATCCTCAATGTAGCTTTAAAGATTAAGTTCTAAAATGTCTTTGTCTGACGAAAGTACATTCGGATAGGATCTAAGAGATGTCCATTCATCTTGTTTATTCATTTGTTGTGTTATTTACAAAAAAAAATATTTTCACAAATCTTCTTACGGTCGCTAAGAAAAGACTTCATAAATATTTCTCGCAATATAAAAAGAACAACACAATAAGCTACGTTACTTTGAAGAGTTCTACATTGTTTTCTTCTAACCGATTATATTTTGAATGTTTTCTTATGAAAATGAAGAAAAATAGTAACAAATAAAAATTTTCTGGTGTAAAATGACTGTTTTAACAATATTTATTGCGGAAAAATAAACTTTTTTGTTATTAATTGGAACTAGGCCTTTCGTAATGTCCCGGTGCGTTCCTCCGAAGATCCCGGGGCCCTCGCAATCGCACTTGAGGATGGCCACCGAGGGGGTTTTAGTGAGTATGAATCTCACATGACCCTGCCTTTCCCCCAGAAAGCAGGGTATCTTTTGAAGATTTCCGCCCCGTAACCAAAAAAAAAAGGTTATCTTTAGTTTTTGTAGGCAATTAAAACTTACGATGGCATTCATAAAAGACGCGTTTGTCAGCAACAAAAACATTTATATTAATTATGATGCAATATTGTAATGGGATATTAATGGTCATCAATCAAGTAATTTTTCAAGACATCGGACACAGTAAGTGCTTCAAGTAACAATTGTGTCGTCATAAAGTGAAAGGTGAATGATGGAATGAACATCACGGGCAACAGAACTGCTCATAGTTAAAACAAGAGTATTAGTATGGTCTGATATGTCGAGTTATTTAACTGTGGGTTTAATTAAACAAATTTATAAATCATCATCCTTGTTTTCTACATAAAAAGCATATACAAATTTGTTTAAAGACGAGTATTCGGCAGTGGCATTTCAAGTTATGTTCCAACTAACAAATCAATCTTTGTCTTTTCCAATTCCTTCCACAGTAAGCGGTCCTCCGTCCGAATCCAACGACTTCCCGCCTTCCGTACTAACTCGTCAATAACTCTAAAGAAAATTATCGTAGTAGTAATGATGAGAGATTCAATCATAATGAAACGTCAGTGTGCTTTGTAACTTTTAATTCTTTTAATCAAGTGTTAAAGACAATCTTTTTATCATTGTCCGACGAATAAATCGAGTATTCATGCACCGCATGTAAACGTGACAAGTTTTAATTGTTCTGATACTTGAATAGACAAGACATGATTGGTACGACATAGGAAGTGATTTAGTATTGAACTTGTATTGAATAAAGGGGACTATGGTACTCTTTGTGAATACAAAAATGTAACATGGATGGTTATACGCATGGTGCGGTTGGACAAAAATCATGTGTGTACTGTACCGACCCTTTTATCAATTTCCTT
Source organism: Papilio gigon (assembly GCA_027563995.1). Taxonomy (NCBI): domain Eukaryota; kingdom Metazoa; phylum Arthropoda; class Insecta; order Lepidoptera; family Papilionidae; genus Papilio; species Papilio gigon. The sequence goes on from JAODUI010000003.1 coordinate 3,212,396, forward strand.
GTACATTCTCCTTCGTTATGTTTGGATAAAAGTATCCAACTGCTTATAGGCAACGACTTGTTGAACTTATAAAAGAAATACAATCATGTATGTAATCATGGTCACAATAATAAAAAAAGTTCAGTATGTAACATTGACATTTGGGATATCAAAATTTCTCGTAGTATTCGCAATTCTAGTGGGAAACATATCCAGTCTTAAATTGTTTTAAATCTTTAAGCAGATAGATTATTTACATTTTCATTTTATCATGTCTTGTGCAACGTCAATGCTAATGGACTACAATATAATGGGTATTTGTGTTCAGACGGGCACATGCCATTCTCGCTGTGTTTTGTATGCAGCCAACGTAAAAATGTCATTAGTTGAGGTCGGTCGCAGTACTCCATAGTCATGGCTTTGTTTGAAAACCGTCAAAGTGTTGAACGTGACATAAAATTCTATTATGGATATTAAAGTTGAAATGTTGACACAGTTTCGTAGTTGGCAATTATTTTGGTGTTAACTAAGTTAGTTTTCTTACAATTTTTATAAAAGTACATCTGACCTGCACTACGGATTTATGATATAGGATTTTTTTTCAACCTCCTCATTACTATTATAATATGAGTTGATGTAACTAACCGAATTATTTTTCTTGACATGATGTTCATAAACACTATTTTAATTTTTGATTCTTATTCTTTTGTTCAAAGCGCCTGACAAATAAGAACTGCATTAAAACGTTCTTCATGATTTGCTAATAAATCTGCCTACATACAACTAAACCCGCTGGAGGTTTTAGTTTTCAAAACATTTTATTTAGCACGGGGATCTTGAAATGTTATGATTTAATTACAAATTTATAAAAATTACAACATTGTATATTGGATCTTACTTCAAGGAACATTAGAATATTTAATTTGCTCTCTAATGAGTTGAAGGCAGTTGTCAGTCTAAGGAGTTTTAAAGAAAACATAACCATGTAGGGTTCAAACCCGTTGTCAAAGACAAATTGCAATTTAACATAAAGCTCAAAAATTGCAAAATACATCTGGAGAAACACTTTTTTCTTGCTTAAACAGTATACATTAGCTAGTTAGTACCTCTATTTTACAATGTCAATTTTAAAAAATAAGTAAAAATGCCAAGATCCTAATCTGCACGCACGATTACTCTGTACGCCAACGAGTCGCGAGAGTGCGCCGTGATGAAGCCACGGTAATCCATGTTTGTAT
>JAODUI010000003.1:3213712-3228155 GCA_027563995.1 Papilio gigon
TTACTTCTAATCTTTCGCATACTGTGGAATGTATTGGGAAAGGCCTATGTCCAGCAGTGGGCAGACTAGAGCTGATAGTATCTTTTGAAGATTTCCCCCGTAACCAAAAAAAAGGCCTTTTCTAATGCTTTCCATGGTACACGGCTCTCTGCTTTCCGCATTCAAAAACAGTAATGTTTTTATGCAAATGTCTTGAGTATAGAAGTAGTTTTTTAATCGGTAAGTTTAGGTAACATATAGTCTACAACGCAAAGAAATTTAATAACAATATAACATATTTTAGAGCTTTTAGTAACACGTGTTCAGTACAAGTGTCGCCTCGCTGAGCGCTTCTAACATAAAATTGGAAAACTTTTTATGACATGTCACGTGAAACTCTCCACTGAACATACAAGCTGCGCTCCTCACTTAAAACAATGTTTTATATAAACTACCGACTTAATGATACGACATTTTATTTTTTAAACAACAATAAACAATAAAAGCAACTTTAATACACACTAATTTTAACTTAGTTCATATGATCTAAGTTTTAAATTAAAGCAACTCATGTCAAGGTTGCGGATGCGGGCGGCGCAGGACCGGTTATCGTGGCAATCGATGGGGGAGGCCTACGTCCAGCAGTGGATTACACTAGGCTGATAATTATGATGATAAGTATGGCGGAGCGCCGCATACTGTGGAAGGCATTGGGGAGGGCTAGCAGTGGGCATACAAAGGTTGATTATGTGAAAGTTGACATATTTCTGTTCAGATGTATTGGCATTTAAAACCTACAGTTCGTCGTAGAAAAGTCTATTATAATAAAATCGGAACGTGACCCAACAATCTTTGTGTTATATATTACCCGGCGCGATGTGCCCGGTCCCTACATGTCGGACATTTCATAGTCGATTGCGTTTTGTTCCCCGCATTAGTTATGATCTACATTATGTTATGCTTTTAAAAGTGCGGATAAAACATTTAAGTAGACTACATGCATAAAATACATATTAAAAATAAAAGATATTTCGTAAAAGCATTACAATTCTAACACCGAAATTGATTCAAAATTAAAGATTAATTTTTATTCAACAATAATGCTTTCAGGACTTTTGTAACACTTATGGATTCATATCACCGTTGGATTTTTATCCAGAAAAAAAAGTGTAAAAGCACCCATTTCGCATATTTATAAAAGGGTAGGCGTAAACTGGTTGTTAGAGAAGATTTATCTCAATTTTCCGGTCCCACGGCCACGAAAGCGACGCGAATACTCGATCTGTCCAAAGAGGTTGATATCATCTACAAACAGACTGACATTAATGCGACGGAAAAAAGCGTTAAGTGGACTGCGGCTGCGAATTTATTATTTTCTGTTTGCATTATTAATTATCTGGGGCGATGGAAATCAGTGATAATGAGGACTTATGAGAACGACTTATTTAAGTGTTGTAAACTCGGAGTCAAACCGATTGGATTATTAAAATTATTGTCTTAACTATACCGTGATGAACGTTACATGTGAAAGAATTTATGATATAGCTTGGAACCATGGACGGCATCCAATCGGCCATTTTTTGAACTTCATGTCTTATCTATCGAATTCTTGCCGTCCGTACTAATTCGTCAGTCCACCTGGAGGAAGAACGCCCTATGCTCGGCCTCCATTCCAACAATTTTCTCCCCTAAAAATTTTTACTACGAAAGCCATTAGGAAAGACCTACGTCCAGCAGAGCTGATGGTGATATCTTATTTGATCTGTATATAATTAAACAATTAAAACACGCCAATGTTGAATAAACATCATAAATATATACTGTTGAGAATAACGCAGATGGTATTTAATACAGAGGCTATATATAAACGTGAAATAAAAAAATAAAGTGGGATAAAGGTGTGTTCACACGATCGATGGCGCGAGCATGCATCCGAGCCGAGTGGAGCGGAAACACCCGGGGCACTGCACAGCGAATTTATCACGTGTCCATCCATACATGTATACATACATCGATGTCTACCTTTTATTAATTCTTCTTTTTTTTATTCGTGACATCAATTTAAGTTAGTTAGCTTTTCGCCAAATAACCTCAGCCGGAAAATAAAAATAAAACACAATCATTTTACCTATGCTATAAATCCCTTAATACGTGGGATTTTTTAAACATGTTTCCTTGGGTCGTAGTCTCTCATGGGGGTATTGGAAATGCGTTTGGGTTTTAACCTTAATTTAATATTTCAGTCACAGTACTAACTGTCGAAAGTCGAAGTCGAAATACGCGTCCAGAAAGTTCCTGCATATCTTCAAATACGATTTTTAAATCTTGCTGGCATTAGCGGTGTCCAGCTAGAATCATATTGACAACTAAATGCTCGCCGGATTGACTGAATGACGGGGACTAAGATTTATTTCTGAACCATTAACCAAAGAGGATTAAAGTATTTACCCTCAAATCTTCCCAACCTTTATAATATTGTAAATACCAAAGTAATATGTATCCATGGATGTTTTGTTAGGAGGTATGTGTAAGGCTAATTAAATATTTGAATTCCGCGCAGACGGTAGTCTCTCGTAACATGCTGTACTAATAACTTATTGATGTGTTCATATTGAAATACAATTTTTAAATAGTGTACGTTCTGTGAATATAAAGCTAACGAATACTTTGTTTTGGTACAACAAGTGAGGTCTGTATGAAAAGTAATTTTCAGTGAAACAAAATAAAAGAGTTAATCAAATTGAGCCGCCGCGTGTCTATTGGCAGCGACGTTGTTATTTCCACATGCACAAAAAGTACAATAATGAAAAAGTGGCCACGTTTGAAACGCGACGCTACAAAGGGGAGCTGAAATTAAATGTCACTTCTCTTTGCTCCTATAAAAATAATAACCGACAATGTATGTATTTTACATAGCTATTGAGACCGCACTGCGCTCCAATGTTTTTATAAAATCATATCAAGATCATCATCATCAACCAGCCCTTTTCTCTGTGTAGAGTCGGCACAGTATGTGATACTTCCATACATCTCTGTCAGCCGTCATATCTGAACTCAAACACTTCCTAAGCATATCCACATTCACGCAATCCATCCATACCTAATTCGGTCTTTCTCTACCTTTATAGACATTCAATCTCATCATCTTGATTATGTGCTCATCATCTCTTCGCATACCATATCAAGCAATAAAATTCTATCAAGATAATAACGACAAATTTGACAAAAGTCTACGCTTTTCAAATTTCTTAACTTAACATAGGTAACTACTACAATCTTCAGAATTAACAACAGATCAACAGAAAATATCTATTTTAATAAAATAGAAAAGAACATTTCTTGTTTATTCCAATGTCGAAAACACACGTATTCGTTTACAAAAACGGTTTTAGTTAAATCATCTAAAAAATCCTCGGTATAAAATATAAACAGAAAGTCCAATAATCGCGTATTGTTTCCATAGAATTATTAAATGAGAAGGGAAATGTTTATATAATATTTAAAATGGCCGACAACGGCTTTGGTATTGCTGAAACAAGGTATTGTGGTTCCCCTTCAGTGGCGCTTTTGTTTTGTTTCGATTTTTCTCCTTGATTGAAACGCCTTTCACTTGAACGGGAAATCGGCGGGAACTTTCACTCAGACCGCGACAAAGCGACGCTTTTTTACGCTTCATTATCTGAAATAATATTTTATAGCGCCATTACATTTTAATGCCAATGACTCCGCTTTTTATGTAAAGGTGTGGATTCAATTCTCACTGCCGTACGGAGAGTCGTTAAGTGCGTAAATTATGATATATCTGTACTAAAGCTCTCCTTTAGTGTTGAATTAATTAATTTGATTGAAATAATTATAGACACATTTTTTTTTTGAATTTTTATTTTGAAGTGAAGCTTTTATCAATTTCCGCTCCGCTGAATTAATTACAAGTACGATTAATATTTTTTCCTAAATAAAATTCAGCAATTTGAAAAATAAACGAAATGCCAAAGTGGCGCCTGCTATATTTCATATACTAAGAGAAAAACAATATTTCTGTTTTTGACTACAAAGGAAATCACTTTAATTGATTTCAATCGAAAATAAAAACTCCGATCGGTTTGTGTTAAATAAAATTCATAAACGTATTCTATCATGACAATATTTCCAACGGGAAACATTTGTTTAACTTTAAAGAGACGGGAAGGCATATATCGAGACTTTCAAATTGTATTCAACAACAAAGCCGGTTGGGCCCGAGAGCTTATTATTGAAAGGCAACTCCTGCACCGAGTGCTCAAACTTTGGAAAGGCAATTTTTCTTCTGACATCAATGTCAAAAGCAATAATTCTCAACTTGAAAGCAAGCTTTCAAATAACCGGTGGGTCGGGCTCGGGGAAAGACATATCGTGTTCGAAGTTTACGGCGAAAAATAATATTTGGTTTTATTAGAGGCGTTCGTTTATACAGAGGGGATATGTGGAAGAGGAGACAGGAATAATTATGGTATTAAAAAGAAACTCTTTGGGGATATAAAACTATACAAAGTTCAAAGAAAGTCAACGGATTTCTAAGAAATGAGGTATTCATAGAATTAATAAACCTATAGGTTTGGTTCGAAAGTTATACAAAAAACAAAGAGAACAAAACTAGCAATAGATTTATATGAATATATTAAAATAAGGTATTGTTTATTGTATAAACAAGATGTATCAAAATGTACACACAAGTTCGACAGTAATGTCCCTTGTGACAAGTTAATAGAAAACTGGCAAGATGGCAGTCGTATTTATTTTGCAAACAATCAAAGGGAGGCCGGCGGTCTTGCGGCGGCGGCGGCGGCAAGCGATCGACTCGGATAGAGATATTTCTAATTTTTCGGTTGACCTGCGCCGCAATACTGGCAGCCCTCGAAAAATAGATATAAAACTAAAGCAAACAGACTGGAAAAAGAAGAACCAACTCTCAATTTGTAGAGTAGCCGAATCCCTCGGTTAATTAAAATCGTTGTTTGAACATCGTTAGCATAAAATCGGTGCGCGCTCTCAACCTGAAAAAGGTAAAATGTTATATTTCTTTTCATAATTGCCTTACAGAAGTTTTTTATTGAGTTTAAAAACTAAGCTACGAACATATACAGTTTAATTTTGTTTTAACATTACATTTTTAATTAAATTCCAAGTTTAAATTAGATTTTACTTTTTTCATATAACTTATACACCATAACTTGTAGGTTCGATGACTGTCATAAAAATGGTGAGTAATTTGTATAATATGAAAATGGGTGATCGCTTACCCATAGAATCCAAGCTCAAAGAAACTTTTTCATAAAAGGTGATATGTAAAAATTCTGAAGTGAATTTGACTAGCTTTTATAAACTACTGTGCGTCGACTAAGGACAAAGTTGTAAAATAATTCTTTAAATCAGCAAGTCGATTAGCCGACCCGTGCGGTAATTACCAAAGTCGAAGCAACAAAATCTCGGAACAGTAAAGAGAGAAAAAAGGCGAGTTCCGCTCCGCAATATTGCCGACCACCTGCTCCGCTGAGATAGGGATCATAATGTTAATTTAATTAAAGGACTAATCTAAATTGCAGACGACCCGACACTCCGACGGCCATTAAAAGGATATTTCGTCGCCGACAGTTCAGTTGGGGAAAGTTACCGCTATAAATATCACGGAAAACAAGCCGGGGGTACGTTTAGTGCGTCAAATAAATATGAAAATTCTCAACTTTACGACACCGCCTGGCGCCGAACTTACGTTTAGGTTACAATGAGATTCACTTGAATATTGAAAATTAAGAAATAATGCGATCTCAACTTTCCTATTTATTAATTTAACAAAATTATAACGTTCAAAGATATGAAGTTACAAGAGTTGCACGGCAGTCTCTATCACACACATCTGGACACACATACCTAGTACAAACCGTACTAGGTATTGCAGGCCAGTTGAGGTACGATATAGTTGAAGGTACAATTGACTACCGATTAGTAAGTAACAGTAAGTGTAACGAATACTGTGAGGTCACATTTTTGTTAATCGTCCCTCCGTTTGAGGTTCAGATACATTTTCCAACTTTAATTAAACTCCACGGCGGTACTGCTGTACTTATCTTAATTGCAAGCGACCAGTTTAACTTCCATTAGGAAGGGGTTCCTCAAGTCTCTTAAACAAGAAAGAAAAAGTTTAAAGCGATAAAGATGCTTTGAATCGTTATCACTACGAACAGGGGGAGGGGGGGGAGGCAGTAGACGAAGCGTCGCCGAGCCGGACGGAACTCAAATGCCTTTCGGATAAAATTTATTAAAGCTTCAATTCGTTTAAACTGAATCTGGATAAATAATTATAACAAGACAACCTACGTATCAGTTGTAATATTAAAAACTGTGACAAAGGCCAATCTGTCACACGTTGAATTCACAACCGTAACAAAAGACTGAGCAGACGAGAGGCATTTTCCTTAAGCCGCATAATTTACGAAACGGAAATCTTGTTCTGTATAGATTCAAATTTATATGAATCATTACAATAGATTTAATTGATCAGCAAATATCTATAGAAATCAATTGCAAACAAACGCAACCGCCAAGGAACCAGTATCGTCTTATTAATAGTAAAATGCACAGTTTATTAAGATCAGATCAGATATGCTATCAATAATTCAATTCGAATAGTGTATCAATTTAAACTGTTGCCAGTCATCACGGTTCACTGGCTCCAAATTATGTTCAATGGATAATTAATAGGTCCCTTTCATTGCAATAACAATAGCGAGAGATGATCGTAATGTTCGCACAGCGCGGGACGCGCAGCTCACGCGGAGGTGCTCCGTTTAATGACCGGTAGCAATTAATACCGATAACGCGTCGATCGATTTGCATGTTTTATATTCAATTAATTAGCGTACCGAAGCGTAGTGAAAATCACTCGAGATGTTTATAGAGGAAAATAAAGTTAAAAAAAAAACATGTAATTAACTCTATTTACTTTAAATACAATGATATGTTTGTATGAAGTATGTGAATAATGATGTACAAAGTAATAAGTTGTGAGTGTGAAATAAATAGAAAGTAATAGACTTTTGGTTCGAGTCAGACAATGCTAACAAACTACTTTTCATTTGTTGTATTTAAGATGCTTTTATTTATAGAGTAATGAGCTATAGATGTAGTTTAGTTTTATACTTATAAATTGATTATAAATTATAAATATAATAATATATTAATTTATAAATATAATAAAAACAACATGCGTGTGCCTAAATACGTCACATCCCAACGATCCTTTTAACTAAGTTGACATGCTGCGGCCGCTAGAGGACGTCGTGAGCTCGCGATAAACATAGGAGGTTACAAGCGGACCGGGTTTGTCTCGTCTTATTTGAAATTCAAATCCGGCTGCAGGTGAGAACACGATTGGGCCCCGACTTCCGCTACAGTTTAGATTCGTCGCCGCAATTGAATTTACCAACTGTTATTCACGGACCGAGTGTTGGACTTGCTTATGAAACCGATACGTCCTCTATTCAGAGGCTATTTTAGGTGAAACTTCCCTTTGATGGCGACGACGTTGAGTGTCTTTGCAGCGATGTTTATCGTACTATATATGCAATTGAGACGGGCCTTGAGAATTAATACGTTTATTTTCACCACGATATTGTATATTAAAGTGAAATCGTAGCGAGTCAGTGCGGGAGTATGGGGCGTCCTCCTTCCAGGTGGACCGCCGACTTAATGCGGTCGGCAGGAAGTCCTTGGATGCGGAAGGATGACCGCATACTGTACAAGGAATTGGAAGAGGCCTATGTCCATCAGTGGGCAGATAAGGGCTGATGATGATGTAGCGCGAGTCTGCACTGAACATTACTCAACGGATAAAAAATTGACTTTTTCATACCACCCTCATCACTAGGAGCATATGATGGTTTTTAGAAATCCTTTTATATTAGACAGCTAACAAGGTGCAAATAGCACAGTGTGCTGACTTAATCCTCCTGATAAGGTACTTGAGGCGGGACGATTAAGCGTAGTTAAGTCTAAGGATGTACTTGAAAGAGATCAACTAGCAATAGTCGGCGTCGCGTAATGACAGGCTTATGAGGGACGACACTGTCTGTACCTACCGGCTAAGTGCCCCTAAGTCATCATCTAAACTGAAAATACGTTACATTTTTTATTGTTTAAAAAAAATATCCCAAAATCCGACGGTAAAAATCTTCTGTTTTAAATCCTTGTAGAGGGTAAAGTAAATTTTGAAGCGTACCAAATAATAATAAAAAGTGATTATGAAACGGATTACAGTAAAGTTTCAAATGTATTTATTATGATGGGTATCGCCGCGCGGTGCATAAGAAAACAGTGAAATCTTCACATTTCACGAACACAAGCGCAGGATTTAATTCATTTTGTTTAGTCAAGAAAGTAGAAAGAATTCCTCCGTCCGACGTCTTCATCCCGGACAATTTTTCACTGCCTCGTATCTCTACAGTATTGTGCACTGGCGCAATTTTTAAGTCGACGCGGACGGAGAGAGAAATTTATTAGAATAAGTGAAATATTTTATACATAAATTTAAACTGTTTTACACTTTTAAAATTAAACGTTAAACAATTTAAAACTAGATTGTATCGTTCAAAGTTGATTATTTCCTGCGCTTTGTTCGCATTTTACTTTCTAAAACGTTGTTATTTCAAACTGTTACAGTATAAGCACTATACATAAAACCAGATATGGTAAAAATTCATTTTGTTATACAAAACACTTACGGAAGTCATGACTAGCAGTTTTAATACGTTACACGCTGGGAACAGATTACGAAATAGATTTTATTGTATTCTATTACAGACTGTATTCGATATAAAGGTGGTTTATTTTTTTGCTAAAAGAAAAACATTATTAAAACGTCACCCATATGTATATAAGCCATAGGTGAAATGTTACTGCAAGCTTGACGTCAGATAGAGTGTCGACTTTCGAAATGTCATTTTGTATGGTACAACACTGAGAAAATTTTACCCAGCACAAAGCTTGCGGAAGTCTTTTTCGCCTCTATTTCACTTTTTACATTAGGCGTCTATAGATACGTAACTATAAAACGAACAATTGCACTATAAATTCGCAGTGTGAATAAATAATCGTCATTCTCATACACGTCGAACCGGAGAGATATGAAAATCTACCGGAGCACTTCACACTAAGTGATTGATGACTCGAATCCCTGGTCCTGCTAACACATATATCATGCGAAAATTTATCACCAAGCGTTTGAATCGGAGCAAAACGCCTCGTTTTGTTCAAATGTCAAACTATCACGTACTATCATTCTTAGCATTCAATATCTTTTCATTTCATATATTGAAAAAGATGAAGATTAAATTACACCCACATACAATCTCCAAAAAATCAAATATTTAAACTGCGGTGAGATATAGAAATAACGGTATAATGCAGTTTTCTGTTGGTAAAACATTCATCAAAATATATTTAAGTGAAAAGTTTGTTTTCAACGGTATTTATCTTTCAATACAAACAACAAATCTTGCGTCTTTATAATATTGTAAATGTAAACTAGAAACAAACATTAACGTAAGTACTTTCGACTTAGTTCACCGTCTCTTTAACAAAGTTTGAATGATAAACGACCTTATTCGAAACTATATACATTTGTATCAAATATTTAGATTACAAAATACGTTCTGTAAATTTTTAAAAGTATAGTTGAATTTGAAGACAACATGATCAAGGCAAACAAGTAGATAATCGAACCCGAAACCATCCAATCCAAATCCAAGTGCGTGACTAAGGAGCCGGCCCCACCAAGTCCCTGATTTAAATTGCAGATGCCCCTCAGCCGAGCGCCGAGCGCCGACCACCGCGAAATGCTAATCATATTCAAGCTCAGGATAATCCCTGTTTACACTCAACAAATTCACTTAACTTCGCACCAAACGACGCCTTCTCATATAAGTTATCTCTAACAAAAAGAGGGGGTGTTGAAACACCAAATTATCATCAGAAAAATAATTTACATACTTTAATTTCCACAGAAATTTTCCTTGTCTTATACAATGCTCGTAGGAAACGGAATTCTTACCACAATTAGTCGCTTTGAGATCCCCTTACGTGAATTATAAGAAAACCTACAACTTTATTCAATTTTAAACATCATAATGTGCCGGGATGACAAATTTTGGTGAAAAACATTCTTATCGAGTAAGTTTATTGTTTTCACATAATTTAAAAATATAGAAAAATATGAAAAACAATACAATTTTACACATACGTCATGATTTCGATCGGTAAAATAAAATAAAAAAACTTGCAATTCAAATAGTAAGTAAAGACATAACATGCCAAGTAAAAATAAACAAATTAAAAACTCCGCAAGTACAAAAAACTATCCGACCTGTCCGCTGCAAAAGGCTCATTTATTAGGAAAATTTCGTAGCCGACCGAATCGTTGATTAATTTTCGAGGAAGTTTGTGACACCTCTAACGATGTCCTCCTCGCTTAGGAGTTCATCTGAGGACCAAATTAACTTAACAACTTCTCCGTTCCTTAAAAACGATTATGTATATTAGCGCTCCTCAATATTTATTCTTGTAATAACACTATATTTACAGAAGTCACATATCCTATTTATTTTGAATCATTTTAACAAACATATAGTTCTGGAAAAAGGATCTTTGGAAGTGAAACATAATCGATAGGATTCAGTACAGTCGAACAAAGTTCAGCTAACAACTAAGAAAGCAGATCTCCTCTGCTGAAGATATAAAACACACAGGGGAAATAAGTTGGACCAGAACGTGGTACAATCAATTTTTCGAAATCAAGACTAAAAGAAATATTCCCTAAGATTAGTTTAATACAGTTTTCTCATTATGATATCGACATTAGTATAGCGGAAACTTTGTACTCATTTCTAAGGATATTCAAACCGTTAAAATATATTTTGTTTAAATATGCTACTAGTGTATTACATTCTAAGTGTTTCAAATATAATAATATAACCATTAAAAAAAAAAGAAATACAATTATTTAGATTTTACAAACAAGTAGACTATAAGTAGCCTCGCAACGTCGTAAAGTCGACCAGAGCTGACGCTAATTCGAATTTATGTCGATGGTCTCACGGAAGAGGCCGCGCGCTATCGATCCTCTTTGCCCACTAATGTTACAACATTACTAAACTACCCTTTATGTACAGATTACAATGCGTTCGCACTGCCGAAACACTCACAAAAACAAGAGCTAGTTTATCGTAAGAGATCAATAAATTGACGTTACATGGTATTATGAAAATATCTTAGCATGTCAACTGAATATTGGAATTTATGTCAAGCTAAATAATTTAAAAGAACTTTCGAGTAGAGCTGACATTTTGCATATAAGTATACTCTTCAACAGACAAGTCAACTGTCAGGAAAATTCTACGAGAAATGTTGTAAATAAACAAAATCTATCATGCCAACAAGTCTCTACCTGCATATCGAAGTTTATCTGGAAATCTTGAAAATTTACATGAGAAAAGCATAAAGACGGCTGCGCTCCGCGGCCTGTACCCCGGACCGCGTCTCTAACAAGGGCCGGGAATGTTGTAGGTATCCGAGACGGGAACGCGCCGGGCGATGGAAGCATTTAAATTGAAATCGCGTACACGTTTAATATTGAATTACTGCTTAATTTGCTCCGCTTGTTCGGACCAAGTCTTCGGATATATTCCAATATTAAAACTATTTGTTATTAGTCTATTCCAACTAGTTTCAAAATTTGTAAGTTAGTACAATACTGAGTGAACATATACAACTATCAAATAGACGGTTTTAATTAGATTCTGTTTTAAAACTTAACTATTTATAAGCTTAAACAATAGAAGACTTGTTAACTATTAAACAGGAAAGTATTTTTGTCGACTAAGGCAATATAAAAATGGAGCAGCAGTTATTTAACAAACACGACATTAAAATATAAATATAGTAGGCGCCAAAGTTAGAGATGTGTGGTCTGCCGCGAGTAGTAATTAGCACGGCCCAGCGCCACCCGCCGCCGCGTGTGGGGCCCACGCGTGCACCCCTCGACCACCCCCAGCCCCCAGGCCATCGGGTGTGCAGCGATTGAATTAAACTTCGGCACGGTTGTTGTGGTTCGGGGTCCGAGGTTGGTTTTGTCGTTCGCGTTTTGCGCAGCTGCGATTAAAACCTCCAATACTTGTACGGCCTTTATTACATTCGTTATTGGATTTTGTTTTTGGGAAAAATTAAAACAAAATTACTTGTTTTTTTTCTTTAAGCAATAAATTTCCTCCTTAGCTCACCAAAACTGCTCAGTTCCGTTTTAATAATGGATACAACTAATAACATGAAACAACCTCTAATAAGAGATGTTTTACCAAGTACAAAACAAACCTGTCGCACCCTTAAAAAGGCAAGCCCTTAATGTTCTTTCATATTAACATCTTCAGAAACTTTACTTTTATTAATGAAATATCACAGATAATTCAATTTATTAAATAACATTACGTAACAAAGAGAACCGCATACGTTCCCTAAATATCATGATGCAGACGAATTTTCTAAATCTTGGCACAAGAAATATGACTTTATCGCACGGACGCTCAAATCTTGATAGGATCTTTATACATCATTTTCTTTTCAAATTCTACGATTTCAAGTATTGTGAAATAATAGGGGTTTCATGAACAAATCATTTTTCACATGTAAAGTTTATAAAACGAAACAAATGAATATTTAATTTTTTTTTATTGTGCAAAAAAAGGAGTTCGAATCAAACAGAATTTCAACGTTCTTTGAATATTTGAAACCTTATTTATTGATAATGTATATAATTTACGAATTTCAGGTCGTTCGATCTTATAAATTTCTAGTCTTTTGACAAGGGAAATAAACTAGAAAATGTAGAAAATAGAAAAATTTGTAAGCATGTAATGAGAATTATAACGTCGCGTTCGTCGTCAAAGGGTTCACGTTAGACGGGCTCAATGTCAACATTTTCAAGTTTTTCCTCGCGGATGCACAATGAGTAGGCCGAAACAAGGAGTGTAGTGCACTAGGTGTGGAGCGAGGCGAGGTGGGCCCACTTGGCGTGGAGCACAATTAGCGCGCGAGCCTCGACGCCGCTTCACTTTTAACAACACGGCCCGAGCACTCGGCATCATTCACACGAGACGAGATAGGCAGCAACACGGCCTCGTGCCAGTGTAAGCCATCCCTAACACGACAAATTAAATGCAAACTTACAGTTCATATCAATAACCTCATAATGTAAAAACTCTTCTCAGAAGAGGTCGATTCTTTAGCCACAGAGATTCTCAATGGTTCCGTGAATAATAAATAATGAAATATAAGAACTTTCATTGATTTTTCACAATATTAACATTACATTTCTACGTTCATTTCCATTTATTTGACTTCAAATATCTAGCGTTATTAAAAATTCTAACTAAAACAAGCTCATATTTTGTTAAATTTATTGGAAATCAGAAATTATATTGACGTAAATCAGTAGCTGAGAATATCAATTATAGACAATATTTTTCAGTGTCATCAAAGTAATCAAGAGCCAGTCTTCAATAAATCTATCATTGGCCTTATGAATAATAACATTACTAAGTTAGTTTTGTTCAAGTTCTCATTTCCATTTAATTCGTCTTGACATGAACAACTGGTGTTTTGCGAACGTTCAAGAACGAAATTAGTAATGCTTACTCCAATGACAATTACATTTCGTATATTGTAATCTCATGAAGCGCGTGCAGGAAACCTCAACATATAGGTAAAGTAAATACCGTTAAAAATGAGTGCGAGCGCAATGATAACGCGCCGCAAGTGTATAAACGAGCTACATTGGCGAGGCACAAACACGCGGCGGCGTGTTAATTGCCGCCAACTTCAGCGTTAGCCGCTCAACATATTTGTGCAAATATTACGGCTCATAGCAGTAGCGTTGTGCTGTGCGGAACACAACATACAGAGTGTTACGTTGGAGGCATTTACAAATTCATATTGTCACGACATATAATTAGATGCTATTCAACTTGGGCAAGTTCAATTTGATGTAACAGGAATGTTTTTTTTTATAGCTCGACTTACATTCATTTTTATAAAGTAATATATGATAAAATAAAAACATAGTCTGTCGTCGAAACCATTATACGGCCGTATATTGAATTCAACAAGGGAATTTGTAATATAACCAGTTCAAAGCAACAATTCCAATTTCAAACACGCAGCGGTTCACAGGCGACAGAGTAACGCTCAAAGGATTTTAAATACAAAAGCAGAAAGGTTTTCAAATAGATGTCCAATTAAAATACAAAAAAAAAATAGTATAGAAGCTTCCGCGTCTATTTTCCGCGTCTTTCCGTGGGGAAGTCATTAACGCACTAGTGAAATGTCGCTAACTAGTGGCTGGGGTAGGGCGCGCGGGGGGCAGGGGGCCGAGCGTGCCTCG
>JAODUI010000003.1:3229376-3254698 GCA_027563995.1 Papilio gigon
CTTAACTCACGTGTAACTCGGTGTCAGTACCGACTAGTTTCGAGCCCATCGGGGGCTCATCTTCAGGGTGAGTGGGATTGGTACTATATGGTACTGACACCGAGTTACATGTGATTAAAGCCGTTTTATAAGTAGTATATGATACGCGTATTATTGATTTGTTGTAAATGGTCATTCATATTTTTATGACTATGACATTTCATTCATTTGTCTAATAGTAATAGGCACTATAATGTAACAGATTAATTATTATTTAAAGTAAAAAAAAAAATAACGTAAATATATCTCGAGATATATCTATCAAACAATTAATCGAGAACTCTCTTGAAAAATGTTGTCATTAAAATTGTATCTATATATAAAAACAAACGAAGGACGCGTCTCAGTGTTGTATCTTGAATATTTTTTTTTTTTATCATAAGCAACATAAAGCAATGTATTCAAAAGCGTATGAGAGAAAAAAAGGCTTTTATGTTACGTTCAGGATCGAGATTAATTTGTACAGACAATTCACTACATGGGAAGGCTAGCTCACAAACAGCAAAAACCTCTTTTGTCAAGTATTTCTTTTTTTTTCGTTTACATTAGGGTTTTTTTTTGTACAATATACGTATTCACTGTACGCACAATGTATTTATTATTTTTTTAATGTACAATTGTATATAGAACTCGTGACCTACGAGACCATTGCTACAATGAGGTTACTATCAATCTAACAATAATTTTGATTCCGGCCTCGAGATTCATTTGATTTCATATATGTAACCTCGGTGGCTATAACTTTCTCTCAAGGTATGATTTCATGGGACGGCAGACGGCGAATTGCAGCGTCAGACGGTGACGTGTGCTAAAACGCAGCAAGCATTACTTTGTATTATTAATTTGAATGATATTGATTCTAATATCTGAGTGCGACTATCACGCAATACAGTATTGACAGAGATAGAGGAAAAATTAGTAACAAAAAAATATTAGAAATAAAATTAAGTTATTCTATGGACTCCGGAAAGGTTACTCTTTTCGTTTAAGTATTCCGTTGTTGTACTTAGACTTTATATCATTTGCATACTTTTTCTCGGATATTTGCATAAAAATTCAAATATTGTATCGTAAATTATGTTGATGAAAGTTATAAAAAATGTTAGGAAAATATTATTTCTTTAGATCACTGTTGTTTTCTTTTAAATTTTACTGACGAAACTAATTCTGTTACCTAGGTTAATGACAAGTCCTAATCACTGCAAATGAGATAATGGCTAAGCGATTTATGATTGATTCGCTCCGTGGAACGACATTGGAATCGAATTAGAGATCCCTTTACTTCCCCGTTGTCTCAACTATTTAACTATTAAAGTGCGCCCGCCGACGGACTAACATATTCATGAGTCGGGACCAACTGACTCGGTTTTACGACCGTCGTTCTCTTTGGATCGGTAAGGTAACCTATTCGGACCCCTGTCTACTTGAAATATCACGCTAGCGTATGCTACATCATTTGAAATATTCCTGTAATAGTAAGAAAAGGGATCGCGGAACGACGGCACGGAACAAGTCGTCCCAAAGATACAATAATTACACGACGTCTTCTGATATTTAAAACAATATTATGCGAGAAATAAGAAAAGAAAGCGCAAAATATCTATATACCGATACATTTTCCCTGACTCTGCGGAGTGTGCAGGGAAAAAAATTGCCATTTGACGCGTTCATGGCAAACTTCACTCGCCAGTACATCCAAGAATTAACAAAATCAAACTATAACATGAACATAAATAAATCTTAAATCAAATTAATCCACCTCAGTGTACCAAAATTCGAATGTTAATATTTTATTTATATTTGGAACGAGCTGTCGGCCAATTAGACAGGCGTGAATCCAAATTGGCAGATCGTGTTGACAGTGACCAGGTGGCGCTCGCGAGACGCGCACGTCTTCACTTAGGAATATTTATCAGCCACATTCGACATTTAACGAGCGCCTTTGAAGTGTTGGAAAATACTCAGAATGTTATTTCAATGTGGACCACGCACGTGTCAAGGTGATATTGAAATCGAATTAATGTCCCAATTACCGAAATCATTTCACAAATAGAACGTTAGTAGACTTTATTACGGACAATTAATAAGCAATGTTAATATGTTAGTGTTACATAATACCATTCTACATAACAATAGAGTCGAGTCCGATGACGTCAGAACAGTTGGCTTGTTAGTAAACTAAACCAATTACGCCTTGAGGCTGACTTACGAGGCTAACATTGTTTCACGTCATGCATAAGGTTAATGTAACTAAACACGTAGCTTCATCAGAGCTGACATTACCCTTCTTAGATCCAAGATAATCATCACTATTGATGTTTATGAACGTTATATCCATTATTAATATTTATCTGGGTTACATCGCACATGTTCCCTAAAGGACTTAACAAGTCGAGCAGCGACAAGCGCTGAGCTTCCAGCGCTGCAGAAGGCATCTGTCTGCGGCCGGTTTTATCTCGAGACAAATTGCAGCGTTTTCGTGCCGGCCGCGCTCGAAGCCACGCAACCTTTGTGCAAATGAGACAACTAACAACCTCCAAAATGCTTTTCTCAAATTAATATGTTCGTAACGTTTTCAAATTTACATTTATATTGCAAAAGCTTGCTGTTGAAGTGACAACGTTCTTAATAAGTAGTTTTAACAGTAACTACACTTCCAGTGCACATTGATAGCCTTACACTTTTCATTTTCATTAAATCTACATATGGTAGCTGTAACTGAAAATGTTCTACTATTTTATATACTACATAATAACAAATAAATGTCTCGAACAGTGTCAAGTTTTTTTTAACAAAATTCTAATCAAACATTTAGTCATTTTCTTTCCTTTTTTTTGACAATCCGTCACATCTACGAACAATTGTAATTATATTAACATTTAATATTTTTACTATTGTGTATAGTGTAGTTATGTTAAATAATAACAAGCGGTCATAGATACGATTAACTTCATTTGAAGTCTGTATAAAGCAGATTAACGTTGACGGTCACGTGTTGCGGTCGGCAGCCGGGATGGCGGCAAGGTTCATTAAAACAAAACTATGCACACACATGTTCTAGTATTTATTCACTACCTAGAAAATTTCAATTATGTATTAAATTCTCTATATACTTTTAAGTTATTACAAAAACCGTGATACTTTGTTTTACAATCAGTATCAATTTGTTAAAACAGAAAAAAAACTGTTACAAAGAAATTAAATAGTTGTTCCGAAAACCAAAATGAAGGATCGACTCGAAGGAAGAAAACGAAGGGAATGACATATCACGTTTCATAATCGGCCGAGTCAAGCTACAGGTGCTCTCCATTGAACGGAGAGTAATGCATAAAAATAGCTTCCATACCCTTCCCCTATTTCACAATCGAAAAATATAAGCCTGTATTTAATCGGATAATAAAAAAATTTGATTTATTCATAAATCTACTTTTAAGGTGTTTGTAATTGCGTATTTAAGTTAATACGAGAATTATTTGTACGTTCAATTATCGCGTTATTTGTGTGAGATATCGCCGAGAGGAAAAGCGCCGTCTCCGCGACCGCCGCGCCCCCTGGCAGGTGACACGTGCGACGGATCTGTCTTGAGATAGATTGGGATCCCGCATCTGTACTGTGACATACCCTGTTTATAATTTAATCAGTAGTCAA
This sequence comes from Papilio gigon, assembly GCA_027563995.1. Taxonomy (NCBI): domain Eukaryota; kingdom Metazoa; phylum Arthropoda; class Insecta; order Lepidoptera; family Papilionidae; genus Papilio; species Papilio gigon. The sequence goes on from JAODUI010000003.1 coordinate 3,233,064, forward strand.
GATAAAATAGACGTCAAGATGTAAATTGTGTCGACAATTGATTTACATAATTCTCATGTTTTCTCAACATTATCCGCGTGGAAATAAAAAAAAAACTTTTGTAAGTTTTGTTTAGATATTCTGAATATACGTAATAACAAATAAATCTCTCGAAAATTTCACATTGTTGAGGTATTAGTAAGATTGAGAATTCATTACAGGAAGATAAAGAAAGTAAGTTATTTTACAAAACATTTTCAATTTGTTTCAGAAACAATGTTCAAACGAATAGCTTTATATCATTCCTGTTTTCACGGTTGTTTGCCTATTTCACTCAAACATGAACAGTTTAGGAACCAATCAAAATTTCATAGATTTAAAGCTCGCCTTTGAGATAAATATTTCACGGTATTTTACAACAGCGTGTTACCAATTCTCTTTTATTTCTCTTTCTTCGGTGTTAAATATGCATCCTCACAGTCTCAACATTGGAAGTCTCCGAAGTGTCTTGGAACTTGTTGAATATTTTAAAAAGGCGTTCGATCGGGACAACGTCGCCACCTAGCGACTGCTCCACATATTAACTCATTCGCAAACGAGACACAATTTAAATATATTTATATAGATACTATGAATTTAATTATATTGAAGTAGAGTGCCGCCACGGATTTTAGACAGTAAATTGCAACAATATCAAATTTTACGTAGAAAATTTGTTGTACAACTTCAAAGTCGACACACATATTGCGAGCCTTTGTAAGAAATTCTGCGGCGTTTTCGGGTGTGGAGGGAAACCGGTGTAGGAATATTTAGAGTATATAAGTTATATACTCATGTAAATTACAACAAGTTCCATACCATTACAATCTTCAATCTTGCTATTAAAAATATATTAGGAAACACTACATATTTAGTTCTGCATAGGGGCTGCCGTTCAAGATTTACGTAAGCAGATTTATTACAATTATTCACCTCCCTCCTTCTTGTCAGCTCTGAAATGATGACGTAAACATTGGTATATAAATTTTCTACTACTTTATACTATTTTTTTAATATCCACGAACAGCAGTTATAGCGTGTTCGTTAATTTTCAAATAAGAAAATGTGTAGGTTTCTAACATGTGTTAAAAGTAAGAACAACTGCTGACGTATTCGAGTGTTTTTGAAATATGTATTTAAACATAATCTTTATTGTCTTGTATATTATCAGTACTTTGAACCTATATTCATATATAACATTTACAAAGGAAACTAAAGCGGTAAATTTGAAATTGAATTTTGTCTGTTCAAACATTACTGGCAGCGGTGACTCTAGCGATATTATTCGTCGACACGACGGCGCCGTGCAATTTTAACGAATTGCGGAGCATTCTGCTGCAGTTTACATTTAAATTATATTTACTCACGATATAGAACCTGAACGGTTGATTGTAAATTGCAAAGATTAAAAAAATATTGATCGTCGTATTCGAGAATTTAAATTTTGATAAACTAAAAGTTTCTCTTCCCGAGAAATCCTTCACGCGTATTCTTTCTTCTAACTAAAAAAACATATGTGACATGGGTGCTTCATTAGGGTGACCCCCGACGGTTCCGAAACTAGTCGGTACCGACAACGATCTACACGTGAGTTAAGCCGTTATTTAAATAGTATAGTTTAATGTCTCACGAAAGTTTTATCAACTTAAAAACACGATACAAAATTATAATATTTTGTCCGATAGAGAATGCAACAGTATCAGTGGATTATTATTGATCTTATTCTTTTCACATGGATGAATTCGCATTATTGCTTCAGTCCGGGTAGCCACATCACCGGTACAAAGTAACTTGAATAATACATTTTGTTCGTATAATGCGAATGCGTTTATTGCCTCTTGAAGGAGTCGAACGTAATAAATAAGAATATGAATATTGAAACATATCCGTATTGTGCCCGCGCCGAGCGCCGAGCGCCGAGCACCTATCATAAAATATTTTATCGAATTTATATACTTTACCGCTAATATACGTACCGCTCATACGACTTTGTTATGACTTAGTCCTACCTTTGCATTGAAAATAATTCACATTCATTTTACATCTCAGTATAATACAAAAATATTATTTCTATTAATAATTTATGTTGATATAAAGGTCTCGTTTAGATCTTTCTTCTCGTACTTCTTACAAATATCTATTCGTAAACATAATACATAGTTTTAGAATTAAAATCCGTTAAAAATTAATAAAACATTAATCTTAAAGTATGTTGTGTTCTCTACTAATAATTACCTTACTTCCTATTAAGTACAAGACAAGTAACATTTTCTTGTCATGGCATAATGAAGCACTCTGGTTGTTAATAAGGAAACACATCAGCGTATAAAAAGCTAAAAGCTCAAATTGTATTCAAGCATTAAATTAAGTAAGGCTAATAGTGAAATTCACGAGCTTGCATAGACTGGAGTAGAGAGAGCTAGCCGCTCCGCGGTAAAAGATGCAATCTGCATACATTAGCCTAACCTCTCCCAGTTTTGACACCTGCTCGCAGCGTACTCTATGGTAACTTGCCTCTTAGATAGATGGGACAAACATGTCACGAATAAATGCGGCTGTTTCAAACTTGCCAGTGTCAAGAGCGAAAGAAGAAATATTAGTGTTGCCAGCAGCGGGTCGCGGAAGCTTTTAAGTTGGCGCTTAATGGACATGCATGAAATACTGTTGCCGAATAAATTACACTGCATTTTCTTTGGGTCATTTTATGTTGCACTTTGTTTCTTTCTTGTTGTTCAAATTATATTATCTGAACACGATCGAATTGGGTGTTTTAAACGTTTTTATAGTCTAATTTATTTCACATAAATCAGGTATCTTCCAGTAAAAGCTCCGTCAAAATCGGTCCTGTACTTTCGGTGAATACTTGGCGCGTACTCCGACTTGCGGACAAAGGAAAATTTAAAAAATTGAATTTACGTTATACAACGCAAATACATCATGTATGGGTAACTTTTTTTTTTAATTGATATTGATATTATGTCGTTTTTATATTTTAATAGTACTCGTTAGATTATAATACTCATTAACTAACAGTAATTAATAATTAAATTTACAATATTATTTACAAGTGGCCAGTACTGCATAAATAAATTAAAGAAACAAACTAAATAATAAATACGACTAGAAAATGATACTGATAAAATTTCACTGAGAGTATTTTAAACTTTTTGTAACATCTTCAAAAAGTTTAATTAAAATACATTTAGAGTTAATCTAGGGAACATAAAAAATGGAACATTAATTTAAACACAAAATGGGTCAACAGTTAAGTAAGGTAAAAGACATTTATGCAACATTAAAGTTGTACTATTTATAAAGTGGCAACATTAAAAGCATAACTAGCATAGAAAATAGCTAGATTTAATGCTGAGCTGGGTCAAACGAGGGTTGTCACGTCAGGGGAAATTTTAATAATGCATCCGCTCGTTTAGTATGAAAATTAGCTGGCGGCCGGTAGCCCTGCCGCGACGGCGTTTGTTTATTAATGCACGTCGAGCACGCGAACGTATGTGCTAATCAAATAGAATAACTATTGAATTAACAAAGACAAGTAAAGCTAAACACGGAACGCCCAGCTTGAGATGTATTACATTATTTTCAGCCATGCTGGAAATAATGTTGCCTCTATACATAGAAGCAACAAAGAACAAATTATGTACCTACACTTCAATCTACTCTCCTCTACTAATTTATTACGACACAATCAAACTCAATATGATGACTCAGCATATTTTAAACGTTCGCAGAAGCAATTCCAAATTCAATTTTGAATTTGAATATTGACTGAACAAATTTATTACATAACTGATTTACACCCGCACGATCTCCCGACCCTAGTTGAAGTTTGGAACATTTTCCTTATGAAGTGAGCTGACTAAGCCCTCGGAAACTTACAACATTGCTTAGTACATACCCAGAGTATTGCGTTCAAAAGGATCGCCTTCAACCAAACAACTTTAGCTTAGCACTTTTCAAAGTTTCCACTTCGAAGTTCGCAGTGAAGACGTTCAACATTTACTGATGTCCAAATACGGTGTGTGAACAATGTACCGACATATTAAATAAAACACAATAAATCTAAATCGTATTTAGTCATTACTTACTTTTTGATAATCTTTTGGCTTAAAACATGAATAAAGGCTTTCCCGGATATATTACCTGAAACAAATATAAAATATATTACTATAATATCTTAGTAACGTATTTAATATAATTTAATATGCGACAAAAAAACATCACAGCTGTACGTAAATAAATAATTAAGGAAGTCTCGATGTTTAAACAAGCTTTGACAGGGCCACGTTCGAAGCTTTAACAACAGGATGCGTTCAAATATTCATGTTCTGCGAAATTTCTAGGTTTCTCTCTCGAGACAGTTTTAGTTTTACCATCTGTACTAGCTTGACATTTGACACGAAGCCATTTATCATTTTCAAAGAGAATTTAACTTTTTAATGAATTATATAAATTTAGATTGTGTTTTATATCGAAAATACTTTTTAAGAATGAATCGGACAATAGCTGCATAAATTAACAAGGACTTAATAATAATAAAGCCTCAGACAAAATATCTCCTTGAAATACTAAGAAAAAAGATACAAGTTGATAAAAGTTTGTTTCATGTTTTAAGATTTCATCGATAATTCTGATTAAACTCATTTTCAAATGTCTTTCGAATGTAAGATATGTATACACTTGCTTTATTTTCAATTTAAACTACTGTAAAATGACACAGACGTGAAAAGATCACACAAACATTTTTTTAGCGTACTGTTCAAAATATCCCGCGTATTCCAATGAGGGTATGTGAATAAGTGCTATATTTCTTGGCACATCGTCGGTCAGTGGAGGGGGTAGGTGCAGGCGCGATCGCTCCGCATAAATCAAACAGATTTAAATGCGAGCGGTCGTGCGGCGCAGTGTTACTTATGCAGCGTCCATTAAACAGACTCTTTTTTTATTGTCTATCGCATTTGATCGGGCTGATTGGTTGTTTTCCTTTTGTACAAATGGCGGCATCAGCGATTTTTCTTAATTAAAACTCAGATGTACCTATTTCTTTCGGTTTAGCAAAACAGTATTCTATGAGTATATTATTCAGTTCTATAGTTTTATCTGATGCGTTCAACGTGCTATTGATTTCGTGTTTACTAGTAATAATACGATGCCGAGTAACTAAATTTTAATGAAAATAATAGTAGAATTTTAATTTCTACCTAAACATATTATTGTTTTTCTTTGTAAAGATTTGTCCTAATTCGTTGGATTGTAAAATTATAAATATAGGAATAATGCGAAATACAATATCTTATAAAAGCGAAACATTAAACAAAACGAGAAGGCTAAAGGGATCAAGATAATGACAGGACGTATTTAATTCGCACATCTCGTTCCGCATCAAATCCCGGCGTGACGTTAAAAATTTTCCGGGCTCTTTAACGGGGTTTCATTCATAACTCACGGCCGAGTGGAGCCTTCGAATATTTCAAGCTGTAAAACCCCACCTCCATAAATTCCGCGCGTCGGGTTGCCAAATTAGGCGCGAGGAACGCCGAAATATTTCCTCCCATTACCCCCGGCTGTAGTACGAACAGTACGTACGTAGGTGCCCCGCGCCGTCATGAGTGAGACCTTTAACGAAACTTCCCACGTACTGTCGCAGGTGTTTTCAACTGCGAAAACTTCTTTGAAATTGAACGCGAAATTTTAGAGTTTCGTAAAACTAATTCGAGTGTTTGTGCGAAACGTTTTATAAATTTATACTATTGCGTCACCCCTTCTCATTCCACACTGACTCAAATCTCAGGCTTGAGCCGCAAGACTTCGCCGACTGGAAATTTTAACTCTGTCATTCGTACCTTCGTAATCAATTACCGGCTATAATTAAATTTACGTCGCGAGCGTATGTTGTTACTCTAATTTGAACATCACAAGAATGTAATATTAATAAGGATTTAATATCATTTGCTAAGACAAATATACATTTTTAATCGTTTTAAAACATAGATTAAAAATCTTTAGACTTGAATTTAAGTACAAAACACGCGTACTCACCGTATCCGTTATAATAATCGATAGAAGAAAACAAAAAAATAAATTTGTATAAGAGAATACGTTTCGTGATAGAGTGATTGAACTTAGTCGGGCTTAGGATTGTATCTCGGGTATCGGTATTTCGAAGCCAATTTATATAAAACCAATAGTATGAAAAAATATATAACACACATATGCGACAAATCTTTTGCAATGAGACTGAAACATAATATAAAGAATGTGATATATTGAAATTCAAGTCAGTGCCGCATTTTAAGACTCTTAAATTGTGTAGTCAAAGAGCGCATGTATTCATACAAGAGTCATGACTGCGGTATACAAAATGCACACATGCACCGCGTGGCTCTCGCCTTTGAATCACAGAACCGCAAGGGGAAATAACTTTTTCTTTACCTCTGTATGATCAAACGGAACGAAGGATATGACGCGTAAAGAATTTCTTCAACTTCTACGATAAAAATGTCTTAGCATTTGTCGGTTAAATCCTACCGGATGTTGGCATTTCCTTTTATCAACTAAAATTCTATGGAAATAAAAATGAATGTTTCTATATTTTGTGTCCATTTCCCACGAGGTAGATTGTGGTCGATCGTTACGTTTAAAAACTGTAGTAGATTATGGTCGTCTTTAGACTAATGGGCGCCGAAAACGGTACTAGTGCGTAATAGCGACATCCAATGAAATTTCCTTCTTCGCAATACTACAGAATATATTGTTTTTTGAAATAATAAAGGCACGACAGGTAAGTCAGGTTCGAAGTTCGTCGCTCCCATGAAATATTGCCGTGAAGGGTTTATCTGAGTTGAAATTAAATTTGTCCGCTCGTTGAAATTACACTCGACGGATTACCCGTCATTGTGACCCGACACCCGGTACCGATGTCTCGATTATATTCGCGACGTCGAATATCAATATCGATTTTCACTTCATTTCTCTCTGCCGTCTAATGAATTTCATGTCAGCCGGCGATGTATTTACAGCAAAAGTAATTTATCATTTATATTTCTTTATTTACCTAGTAGCTGTCGATCGGGACTCTGTCCGCGCGAAATTAAAAAAATAATTTGTAGGCTATGTTCCACATCTAATTGTCTAGTTTTTCCATAATGTTCATAGTATTGTTGTTGTATACTAGCAAACAAGCCCTTCATATGTTTGAATTGAAAAAACTTAACGAAGTACGACTGTAAAAGAATGCTTACTCTTGTTAATCTCACTAAAAACACTTTAAAATATGTCATTTAACACAAAAGTCCCGAATCCGAGGGCGGGGGCCGCGAGCGGAATGTCAAAATTTAAATCCGCCGCGGAGGGTTGAACTGAGCCATAGAATTAATTCAATTGACACAACTTTGAATTCGGCCTCGAATACGATTGTTCCCATTCATGTTATCAAAATAAAGGAAACCTCGAAGGGTTGGAGCCAACGATCCACGAAATGATTGATGGATGTGCCCGATTACAGCAATTCCATTACTTTAACACTGTCGCTGCGCGCAGACGGCGGAGCGCGGATTGTTCTAATTCAATGCAATAATTTGGAAGCGGCACTCAGACGACCATTAAGACTTAAGCTAAACTCACTTTGGTCAATTGCTATTAGGAATTCAGAAGTTCTGCCAGTGCTAGCAAGACTTTCAGTGCTCAACTGATTTGGCGGCGAGTTCCACTAATCGAATTCTCTGTATGCACTAAATGTTATCGATCTATAAGTGCTTACGGAAATTTTAGACTTGGATAAGTAGTGATTGCTTCATTATTATTAAATGAATTACATTTCAGTGTTGTCAGGATTTGACCTTCAGGAACGATAAGAAGATGGCATGTAAAAATGCATGTATTTCATCCTGAAATTCAGCATGACGAATAGTTATGTTTGCATAAATATCTCAATAACAGTTAAGAACTTAAATAGGATGAAAATAAAAAAAAAACACGAAGGAAAGATTGAACCATCGACGAGACGTGAAGTGATTAAATATACTTCGAAAGTAATTAACAGGTGCACGGGATTTTAGACCGTATTGTATACAATTATTAAGGAATTTGATTTGATTTTGGCTTGCCTGGAGACGTGGACGGTAGGCGGGAGTCGGCAAGTAAGGACCGTGCCAATAAGAAGCGCAACAATGCGGATCACGTCACAGCGGCATTATCTCGCAGCGGCAGCGGCTATCAATTATATTGACAACTAGGGTTTCCATCTCTTTAGGTTTCCAAACTGCATATTCCAGGTAAAATTGGAAGCCCTAGTAACATACGATAGAATGCTGACATGATAGAAAACCATCTAACAAGATCATTCTTTAATCTCTTATTTCAAATGACTTAGACAGTAGACTTTCAAAGAGTGATGCAGTCTTTTACAGATTTAACAAACAGGCGTAACAATAGTAAGCAATAGATTATTGAGAAAGGATTCAATTAAAACATATAGTACATTTTTCATATACAAATAAAAAGATAAATCTCAAAGAACGAATGATGTTCACTTCTAACACAAGGAATGTGTTAGTGAATGCCTCGAATGCTATTTGGTGACACACTTTTTGGTGAAATACATTAGTCTTTCACAGATATAAAGAAACGTGTATATACAAACATTTCTAACACAACGAGATGACACAGCTAGTGATAAATCGTATTAATCTCGTACTATCCACCTCGCACCAATTTCAATTGAAACTCAAATTGTATTCCCGGCACCGTTTGCCGCGCGGCGCGTACACTGCAAACAGAATTAGTGGTTATTTACTACAAGTGAGGACGCATTTAAGACTGTCTAATGAGCGAATTCCTTCTAATATTGTCAAGAGACGCTGCAGTATATGTAAATTAGAGGAATACGTTAGTAAAGTATTTGAATACAAGGCACAATAATCGAAGTTTGTTCATTATACCATTAAACATTAAAAAATAGACACACAATATAGGCGATATCGGTAAAAGATCAAGGATATTGTCGAGAAAAATATTAATGGAAAATGGCCAGATTATTCATTACTTATACGTAGCCAATAACAAAGTAATTATGAAATTCCGTGTAATTTGTTATGTCCCTTGCACAACAAAAATGTACCGATTTATTCTTTATTTATTTATCTTTAGTGTTGAACATAAAAGTACCTTGGATATTTTAATTCGGACACTACGTCTATCATTGTTAATGTATTCCAAAAAAGGTTTTTTTTTTAGGTCAGATGCAAACACTTAACCTGAATTAATGTACTCCGCTACAAAATGCCTACAAATTTTAACGTACCGTATTTGAAAACACTTGACCGTATTACCTAATACAAGGTCGCATCGTTGGAAAGTAAGAGTTTTAAAAAATGAAACGTGAATATTTCAATACAAAAGAAGCTTCCATTAGAAAGAAACATTCTTACAAAATTCGCAAATAAATCGAATGAAAAGAAACGAAATGTGCTTTTCGATGTTTGCGTGTTGACCTTTGTAGTAAACATTAGAAAGCAAAGTGAGGGATCGGAATGGTACGACATTTTTGCGAGCGACCGCAAATCCTCGGCGACGCCACAGGGCGGGCAATAAAACAAAGACGGGGAATAGGATCGAGTCGGAACGAAATAATCTCGTAGAGACGATGCGGATCAATTACACGGGGCGCCAGGAATTAGGGATTCACGGCAAACCATCGAATTGCGCAAGATTTACGAGGACGAATTAAAAAGTCCATTTGTTTATCCGTGTCATTCGTTAGACCACGTTATTAAGCAAGCTTACGGATTATCCTCGGAGCAAAGTTACTCGCGAGCGGGCAAATTTGTTTTTGACAGTTTGGATATTAGGCTTTTTGCCTTATTTACTTAACAAACTTTGAATGTGACTATATCATATTAATTTCATACAAAATATAAAATTATAGTAGCGTTATTTGATGTATCTCTAAGCATCTGATTTAAAAAGAAACAGGTCATTTTAATACTATATTATCGATTACATGAAATCGAAGAAGGAAAATACCAGATTTATAAAACCCAGTACACAAAGTAAAAAAAACTAATATGTATAAAAATTACTTACTAAATTGTAAAGTTTAGAATGGGAAGGTTCCAATGTATATAATTTAAAAAGACGAAATTTACATACAAGACTTAGAACAAAGTACATACCGCTGTAACCAATTAAATCGTTGTTACATGTAGCGTCGTCGCAGCGTGCAGACGGCAATACGCGAATTAAATACGAAAAGGGCACGATTAGGAGCGGAGTCGACCCCGAGGCGCTATTAGGAATTCAGCAAACGAATTGGGGACATCGAATCGACAAAATTGTGCTCGCCTCAACTTTTCTTACATCGTGTATTTTCGTTCCCTAAAGAAAGATATTTTAATATTCCCTGACTCGAGAGCGAGACCGCTGTTTTGATACGCTATTCAATAACACACAATTTTTCAATAACTAGTATTTCAGTTCAATTTATTTATGACTATTCCTTAAATACATCAGTATAAATATATAAGTGATATCACTTAATTCACAAAACTGACGAGTAATATAACTCATTTATACCTCAATAGCTTAAATAAACTGCCTTACCATAAACAACAGATAAAATAAATTGTATGAACTTAGAAGTCACATACTAAACACATGGTACATATTGGTTTAATGATATCGTCATATCAATTAAAGCATCCTACAAAGAATGCAATAACGAGAGGCATCCGCGTAAATATCGGACGCGCCGGAACATGTATATTGAACACAGCTGACCCGAAATCGTTGACCCTCGCACTGTACTACATTACCTTGTGCTCTGGGGTCGAGTGGCTTAATTGTCGGCGGACGGCTGAGCGGGATTTCAAGATGCTACCGGTATTATTTAATATTACTTATTTATATTTCTATTACTTCACGATTCAATACATTATTACATCATAGAAATCACAGACTCCGAACTTTTGGCAATATAAAAATTTATGATGTTTAAAATGCTCGCTAAAACAATCTAAAGTTAACAATGCTTTTAATTTTACTGTCTGTTTGTCGGCGACATCGATCAGAACTAATACCGAAGTATCGATTTATCTTTATTTAAACATTTAACGATATTGCAAATAACGTGAAAACTTCAACAGACAATCATCAAAGTATCTAAATTCCAGTGTGCGGGGGACAGAATACTTGGGCGTGTGTTCGGTATTCCTCCCTGCCACACAATGGCTGTTTGCAAATCTTTCAAGGTAAACAGAGTGATCGAATCATTGTAACGTTCCGAGAAATTGTCGTTTGTAACAACTGAATTATTGTCGCGAACACACGGCGTTATATCATTTGTCACTGGTATTGTTATAAAAAGAAAGCTGACAAATGAGGACGTATATGTATGGACACTTATTTCTGTATAGACAGACAAACTTATCTAATCCAGTGCTCTCTTATGCTCGCATAAGTCAAACTAAATTATAATGCCTCACTAGCGCCACCTATTAACATCGACATGACACACTGCAATGAGTTTGAAAAAAGAAACGATTTTTTAATTACAACATATGTAAACACATTTACATAAAATGAAAAAAAAAATGTTTGTTATAAATGGTTCTATCTAACAAAATGGTATCATGAAAGAAACGTTGTCTAAATGATGCTCTGTTCACTTACGTATAACGGAGTACAACAAATTTCGGGGTTGTATTTATAAATACAACAATGAGAATATTGGCAACAAAAAACGGCCTGCATGATATGACCCCAACAAAGATAATGTATCGCAATATCAGGTCGTCTCCATGATCCATTGTTGTCGGTGCCGCCGCAGTAATCCCGGGATAGCCGCCGAGCCTCGTTTGTCCGGGTTATCCTTCGGCAAACATCGACCAAACCCGAGATTCACTAGACCTTTACACAAGAGCTTTGTCGAGAGGGTATGAAAATATAAATAAATATTTTTTTTTTCTCCATATATGCCAGAGTCGACCGCAAGATTGTTATTGCTTAATATTGTTTTAAGAGAATAGAAAAATATCGAAAGGCCGCAGGCTGTTTCTTTAAGTTTGCAGGGATTTCTTTTATAAACGACGACGGCCGACAAAGTACGATGAACGTGTAGCAAAGTAAATGCGTCTTGTTTGTATTTTAAGCGTCTTACAAAGTGTAAGAGTAATATGTTCCCGCTTAACTGACGACGCGAGTAGAATCGATCGTCGTAAACTTATAGACAAGGCAAGTAAACTCGACAATGACAAGATAGCAGAATTTATGTTTAGCATTTACAGTGGAGCGCTCAAATAAAATATTGATTTTAAAGAAATAAAATCAATTTCTTTGAAAAATAAAAACTTACATTAATTTATGAATAGTAATAAATAATTGGTGATAATTGATGGAAAGTAAATTGGTTCTCCTTATCTTCTTTAAACAATAAATAAATACAATTATTTAGAATACGGTTATATTACAGACTGCAACATCGTATAGGCTATTATTTAAGTTTTTTTTTAATTTAATACGAACGGAGTAGCGGGCGACGCCTCGTACATACATAAACGTTGAATACAAGCGTTTGATCAGTGCACCTAAAAAGTTTGCCTCAATTGGTCGACCACCGCTCGCAAGTTGGCCAACTCGCCGTCGCAACTTTGATATTAGTTTGCGCGTGATCGATTTATCCTGCCAGTTTGACAGTTGCGATAGTGACAGATGACGCCTGACGCCCGCAGCCCGCCACCGCCCCCCGACCGGCGCCCGGCGCCCCTCGCCCGGCTGCATATCGCGCGGTAATTTGTCTTCACCTTTAACTTGTTACACTAAATTTAAATAATCGACCGATCATAGAATGTTAGCTATTTTACCAAAAAGTGTAAAGCCGTATAAATCTATCCTTACAACAATAATATGGAATCAAAAAAAAACATCCTTAAAACTCTATCGTATTATGATACTTGCTTTGTTCGCTACTGCTATAACTATGTTCTACTACGGTCCCAAATTTCACTAAGATCCGTTTCGGTGTATTGGTGACATTTAATTTAACAAAACATTTTTATATATATATCATAGTTTTCATAATTCTTTCGCTTTTCACCAAAAGGCAATTAACGAACTTCGTGAACAGTTATTCATAAAAAAATAACATAAAAAGGAAATAGCCTTTGTAAAGTTTATCGTTAATAAAAGCAAACTTCAAAGCGGCCACCGTAAAGGAAAACCATAACGTCGTCGTAGACGCCACTGTTGCTACGCCGTAGCCCCGTAATACGTAAAGACGACATCTAAACCTTGTTCGTAATAACAACTATATTGTGATAACACAGCAGTTTTCTCGGTAAAGTGTTAAACGTCTTTACTGTCACTCCTTTGATTAATTTGTGTCCGGACTTATGTTGTGATGGGCTGAAATTATATACTGAAATTTCTTTTGCTACGCTGGCTTAAAATTAATAAACTTTTATAATATCAAACTTTTTCATCGTCGTATGAAGTTCAGTCCACAGCGTCTAACATAATAACACATGTGACAAGATTAAACAAAAGTCAATCTGAGTTACAAGAAGCACTTCCGAATGTTCATAATTGGAGCGCCGTCTGATAAACAACAAACTTGAGGTCGAATCAGCGTCACGCAACTGCCTACTTTGAAAGTGAAAAGCCTCAAGGAATACGATGTAACTTGTCTGATTTGTGAGAAACTTTCCCCGATCGGCCGACTTGGCCTCAACTTTACACGCAGGCGGTGGAGGGGACCCGAAGGGGCATGAGGAGGTCGCGAGGGCGGGCACGATGCTCCAAGAACAAAAGAGCTCCGATAGATTCTTAGCGCACAACTTCAGCTAAAATAACATAGCGGCTTTAATAACCAACTAACAGTCGGTATTTTAACCTCAATGTGTGAGTTGGTCGGTTAGTTGGTGTCTGTAATTTAATTTTAAATAACATGTTTAATACAGAGTATTTTATTAGGTCTTCATTATGACTGAGGCTCTTTGTTTTTGGCCCATACGACGTGACTTATCTGGAATATTTCAAAGACCTGGGTACATTTACGTAATTCATTTAGCCAATTATATTTTAATAATTTTAGGAGCTCATTAAATAGCTTAATAAAAATAACTTTATCGTTAATTGCCTTATAAGACGCTATGACTTTATTTTTACTCTACATACTACGAATGTATAAAATAGAAATGAGAAAAATACGGGGGCGGAGATCGTTACAAAAAAGTACGCCCAACATCTGTTACAAATCAGCCTTTGAAAATATCGTACCAATTTACTATCGATACTTCTATTAAAATTTATTTTAATAATAAAAATGGTATAAAGGTAAGAAGAAAATGTAATAACAGATATCTATAAAGGAAATCCCGAGAGTGGTCCATTAAAATGCTTTAACATTCGAATGTTTATTCGTTGCGTATTCTTTTGTTCTGCTTTTAGTCGCATCTTCCCCTCGACCCTTAGTAATAAGAGGGAATTAATCTTGCCCGATGTCTGGGAGAAGTGTGGACGACAAAATTATGCAGCAGTTAATTGCGGTTCATCTTAGCGCCGCCATGTAACATCTTGATATTGTTACTAAGTTCGCTCCACGAGAAAGCAATCAATGCAGCCCACATGTTGTTTGTAAGTCTATACTATAATCTCAAATGTAAAAGTAATGTGAAGCTCGCTCAAATGTAAAAAAAAGTTCAAATGTTATTTATCCTAAAGCCGGCAGTGGAAACCTTCGGTAATAAATTACATCAATTTTGAAAACAATAAAAACGGCTACACTCACGTAGACTTCTTCCGGTATCGGCACCGACTATTTTCGAGATAATCGGAAGTCCTTCTGGGTAAAAGGGGACGGGGATTATCCGCGGTCGAGGCCCGCGTCTCTTGTTACATCATGTTTTCTTAAACAGAGTTCTAAAGGGTAAAGCAACTGAAAGTATGCTCCAAGTTAACTCATGTAACTTCACCAATAACTTTATTATTCCAATAAGTAGAAGCGAGTTTGAAAAATGAGTTCAGAGTCGGGGGCTCTCGTTCTGAAATAACTGAAGGGACTGGGAGATCGATGAGCCACGTCGTCGACGAATTATTTCGTTCCATTACAATTCCGAACAACAAAAAGAAAATATCCGACGTTACATCAACTTGTGAATAGGAAAACGTAATTATAACGGGTACGAGAGACATGTGGAAGGAGACAGTCCGGGTACGATTGAATGATAATATTAATGCTTCACGATTCTAAATGATGCTCGTTTGTATTTCTCTTACCACGTATAACAGCTTACCAATCATATGAAGCCTAAAGCAAATAGCGGAAGCTAACCGGAACTAGAGCGAAGCGAAGTTTGGTATGAAACTGGCATATATTGGTTTGTTCCGGCGTACCGTTTAGCTAAAAGACTCGGTACGCAAAGTACACGATGTAAAAGCTAGATTTATATTCATCGACAAGCCATCTATAAAAGGGGTGACCTTATTGATTGTCTATTTGTACCATATTGAAACAAAACACGGACTAAAAAGTTCTCAGGTATAGAATAAAATCAATATATCATGGGAAGGCCCACACCTGTGCCGTCACCTAGCGACGGGGCGCAAACAAGGCAGCACACGCTTGAGTTACCTCCGCCCCCGCACTAACCTGCCCAGCGCCGTCGATAAGCAATTACATTAATGTCAGACTAACCTATGCTTTGTCATTATAGTAATAATGCCTCTAAATATAATTTACGCGTACTATTCTTGTTACTGAAAAATTGCGTAATAAATCTTACATAAACGGTAAATGCGAGACTTTGGAGGTCGTTTGGTATTCAGCAGATCTACGTGGTGATTGGTAAATGCAAATTTATTACATATAATTGAGTACTTCACATTTCAGTCTTGTGCGCGGATAAAGTCACCTGCCTTGACTGACTGTAGCATTAGTCATTTTACATTATTCCTTTAAGCCATCAAATTAACTTGCTATTATACAAAGGAGTAGGTCGCTATAAGTATAAAGCAGCAGTTATAGCCTTGCTCAGTAATGTAAGGTAATTACGGCGCTAGTGGCTATGTAAGCACGCGATGTGTCGTGCTATGGCTTACCAAAAATTATTACCATTTCTATGGAATTCACTTTGTTTCCTTTTTTTAATAATACTCTAATTAATGTAATAAAAATCTTGCACGTAAATCTTATACATCCATCTGATCCTCTATGAGGCCACCCAGGGTGAAATAATCACCCTGTAGTCTACCATGACTCATTGTTGTCAAAATGAAATTACGAAATATATAGGCGTTAAATACTGATACGTAGATTAATAGTATGACATACGGTAATCGTTACAAACATAGTTAAAAGTGATATGTATTTATTTACGATCACCAAAAGATCAGAAATAAATGAACTTCGATTTTTTGTTATAAATTTATCTTACATGTCAAACTTTCCATTTGCAAATATTAGCAGTATTAATTACCCGAATAATAAAAAAAACTAAACTCAATAATAGTATTAATAAATAACCTTAAAATCCACACAGCACCGCGAGATAAATTGGGAGGCTTTTGTGCTTTTACAGCAACGTGGGCTCTGGCCGTTAGAGGTCGCATGTCACCCACGACCACAGGAAACACTTAGTGTGCCGTGAGACCAGAATTAATTGGCAGACAACCGAATCGGTTCTAGTCTGCCTTTAATTAATTACAGCGGACATTATTTATTCGTAAACTCGTAAGTAAATTAAAAACAAACGAAGAGCAGTTAATTCATTGAAATATTAACCAAATAATTTGCAATTTATTTCTATAAGTCATAGACTGGATTATCTGTCGTAAAAAGTTTAGTTACAACGTATATAAAACTCATTGTTAACTCAGTGTAAAAGAAACAATGTCATTGAGATTAGATTATACTTTAAACTGTACGCGCAGTAACAAAAAGTATGAAAACGACCAATTTAGTAAAAAAAAAGGCCGGAGTAATAATGTTTTATTGTAATTAATTAAAACGTGGTGGGTCGGAGGAATTAAATGTGCGGCAGGGGCGCGTTATTGACTCGGCGCCTCGAGCAATTAACGCGGTCGACTCAAAACCCAACCGGCTTATCGCTACATAAACTTAGCTCCGATATAAATCACGAGGCAACTTAGTACGAAACATTGGACGAGGGAAAAATGCGGTATTTTCATGAAGGGAAAAACAATAAGTCGAGGCGTGGCACAAGGGCCGCTTTAAGGCCCATAAATCAAAACACGGACAATATTTTCATTGTAGCGACGGCGCGGCGGGCGAGCACTTTCGCAGCGGGATCTTTGGGACACATTGGGATTAGTGTTGTTTTACGATTCACTTCTACTCTCTGTTCTTTTATTGGTAGGGTCGTAAAGGACATCGTCTTAAATTTTTCGTATCATGCCGCAACGAGCCGGAACTGACAACAAATAAAAAAGAGTTACATATGGCGTATTAAAGACGTAGATTTAAAAAGATTATAAAAAAAAAAAGAAATCTAGATTAGAGTACACTGGCACGATGTAGTTTTTTTCAAAATGTAGGAAGATAATTCACAGAAACATCGCTTCAGGCACGGACGGAGTCTGATTCTTCTTTTGTGACTTCATATTTCATTCACCTATGCGAGTTTCTCGTTCACCAGATATGTACACAGTTCTGCAAGCTAAAATCATTCCTATACCATTGTTATAAGGTACAATTTTAAATTGAATACAGAGTGTGTTACAATGCTTTGACGTTCGAATGGAATAAAAACCGTAGTGTATTCGGTTAAGAGATGGAGATACAAGATGTTAACATTGGATTAACAGAAAAGCTCGGCATTAAAATATCAATCTTTTACATAACTCGTTTGCACTGATTCTAAATTTTTACAATGTTTATATAAAATTGTATGATCATCACTTTTCTAACAATAACAATGTCATCAGCATTGAGATCAGAAAATAATTATTTTTTCTAACATTAACGTAACATGTTATCAAGTAATTTTATACTATTTGTCTGTTGTGATTAAAAAAAAAGCAATGCTAATTTAAAACATTATTCATATTCAATGCACCCTATAACAGTCGATAGAACGCGATTACGTTAAACCAAATAACACTGAAATTGATATTTTCAAAACAAATATATTCCTATAAAGACGAAAACTTCTACTTAAGATCTACCTTACTAAATCGTCTAACCGTTATATGGTGACAAATTACTGTGATTCTTTCCCTTAAGCCTCGTGAATTAGCGTGATCAATTGCTTTGAAACTCCGATTCACCTATTCCGTCCTCTTTTCCTATAACATTTTTATAAGAAATATCAACGTACTTTTTTCTGAAATTGTATATTACACACATTTCTTCTGTACATTTATATTTATGAAACTATAAACCTCCAAGAGCCTAATGGTTAAGGGTACAGATTTCCGATGGCTTGGTCGATAGTTCGAATCCCGCCAATGGACTATTGTCGTAAATCATATTCTAACGCAAGCCTAGAGCTTAGTTAGAGCGGTAAAAGAAATATTAGTGAATTAACAAAAATCTGCTAATGTAATATTAAGAAATAAAAATACTGTAGAAGGCATTGGGGTAGGTGTAGGTCCAGCAGTGGGCAGATAAAGTCTGCTTATGGTCATGATGATACCAAAACTTTAGAACGATGTTTCCATTTCAAGAAAAAAATAGTCTAGACGTTATCAAACATAAAACTATCAAATAAAAAAAGTCTTCGTAATTTCTTCTTCGTATTTATTACTATATAATCATTCATGACAATTTTTTTTTAAATTAAATTGACTAGAGAACACAATTCCGGCAACGTTACTAAGATTCCGCTATTATTCATTGTGAGTCAAGACTATAATATTCATTACAATACAATTACTAGCATTTCGAAATAATTCCAGGAATTCTTTTCATTCAGGAGCGAAAAACAATGTTAGATCTTTGGGTATCTTTTGAAACACAATATTATTTTGTTATAACATTACAATGATTCAATGAATATTTGAAAGGAAAATAAACTAGAAATACTGTGTTAGAAAAGTTAACTTTACATTGTGTTTTGTAAAAATTAAGAAACTAATTGTTTGTTTTAAAGATCGTTCGAAAATTTCGATTTGTAACGACGTCGTTATCCCTAGGAAGCATTAAGCGAAGGGCTTAAGTCGTGCAATAATAGCTAATTACGTAGGGTAATAAATGTTTAGTAATGTGCCGCGGCGGCGAATTCTATTTGTACAAAGTGAACCTTAAAGAGAATAATAAAAACATGTGAAATAAAGGCGGGAAGCGAGCAGAATGAACGTAATAAACAAATAGCTCGAGAGAAACGCGCTTTACGTGAATAATTCGGTGGCTCCGTCGTCGCTGCGAGGACTCGCTATTATACCGCCACCGCGCCCCCTACCGGCTACAGGGGATATTAATATTTTAACCGTTGTATAAGATCTGTGTCACGTGGGGGACATATTTACAATTTCCGTGGATTTAATATTTGACTTTTTACTTTCTTTAGAATAGTGCTCACAAATTATTTATTGACTGATTGCGGCTTACGCGTACGGGACATATCCTCTTTGGCTCCGTCACTTACCTGGCGTACACTTTGTTCTTAACATAATATTACTATCAAATCCACGAACGTCTGTAATATGCTGCAGAACCGTGATATAGTGAGCTTTCAAGAAACTGAGCCAACCCAGTGGGCTTAATACAAATCTAATATTCTTTTTTGCCAAAACGGTAACTAATTCATAAATTTTTAATAGACAAATATTTATTTATCTTTTCGTAAATATGGCTTTAAATAATCATCGACAACACAACATAGTCTATTATTGCGTCTGACTTCAATAGGCAGTTGATGACAAATGCCAGAGCCACGTACGAGAGCTAATCTCACAAAACAATAGAGCAACGGCGAACGGAGTTAATTGACTTTCAGTGTAGCTTCCATTGCACCGAACTGGTTTTACACGGACCGACGTCACTCATCGCGACCTAAGTCCTGCTCAATCTGTCGTGTACAGAATAATAGAATCGACGTCGCTTGACCGGGTGGCCCCGGATATGAGCTGTCACGCGGGCCAACGACGGCGGCGGCCGGGTTTGATGAAGGCTGTTTACCCGGGGGTCACCAGCAAACACTGGTGTTACAATTTTCAATGTGTACGAAGGGTAATATATCTTCGTATTTTGAAGATAAGATCTACTAGAAAATATTATGATTGACAATTTTGAAATTGTTATTCAAGTAGTTTTTATTACAAAGAGGAAAGTGTTACCTCAAGTATACTGTAAGGTAGTAAGTATACAGTTCCAAAAGTTTTAAAAAAACATTGCAACAAAAAAATAAAGCTGTCATATAATCAGAGGGCTAATGTAGAGCTTAACAATTTCGAACATACTTTTTGTACTTAAATTTTCTTTTTTTGACATTATTTTTTATGTAACAGAATAACCTATGAATCAATGATTAATTTAAAATTGTAAACAATAAAATTACCACAAAGTTTTGTACAGATTGCGTATTCCGATGGCCAGTTGACAAAAATCCCCAAAAGTAAACACGCAGGGCCGGCTCGGGAGCAGTAATTGTTTGCGGTCAGCGTCGGCGGCCCTCCATCACTGAGGCACTCGTGTGACAGCCCTGGCTATGTACGCGACGTCCAACCGAATTATAAGCATCCCCGCGGAATTACAACGGGATTTATATAGTTTTGTTTAACCAAGGGTACAGTTACTAGCTTCATTTATTTCTTCTTAGGGAAGCAAAAATAAAAAAATAAATACATATCTTTTACGACAATATTGTACTAAAGAGTAGAATGGGACTTTTACCTATTCTAATATCAACCTTTCAGCTTAATTGGAAATTAACTAAAAATCCGTAACATCGCATAACTGTATGTGAAATTAGGATTATTATCTTTCGTCTATTCAAAAAAATCGAAAGAATTGCGTGTCAGAATTTACAATTTAGTAATAATTTACAAATACTGGTTATTTAGCAGAACTAATCTTTGTAAGTAGTAAAATAACTGCCCCTCTTGTGTTGGGATATCCATGGGCGTCGACGACCACGTTTGTGATCGCGCCGCTCGTTTGCCCCTTCTCTTATAAAAAAAAACAATACCGCTAAAACAAAAATATATAGTATGTTATCGCAGATCTGCACCGACGCTCGGATGCCGCTGATCCCCAGTGAACACTGTGTCAGTTGATTGGATAGGAGCGCATACTGTGGTAGGCGTTGATGAAGGCCTATTCCTGATGATCATGATGATTGCAAGAGGCTAATACTATAGACAGATTTGTAAAGAGCATCAAATCAACTCTGTGAGGGAGGCTCTGTTATCTCAGTTAATCCTGGCACATGTAAAACCTGCTTAAGCAATGACAAGACAGCCGCGATGAGACAGATTTTGTAATGGCCTTTTTTTTGTAAAATAGCAATAGGTTATTGTTAGTTTACTAATATTTCTTGTAACCGTTCTTGGTAAGCTTGAGAAAGCATGTGTCTCTGCCTCTTGTGATAGTTGGAGATCTGTGTTACGATAAATTAATATTTCCAAGTCAACCCTATCAATGCAATGAC
>JAODUI010000003.1:3254798-3281678 GCA_027563995.1 Papilio gigon
CCCGCCCCGCCCGCCACCGGGCTAACCCGTCATCCTAACCTCATCCCCGTCCCCCGCCGCGGTCCCGCGCCACCGATCATCCCCCGCAACATGAATGCCGCAACAAACTTTATTATTGGATATCTAATCTATTATTAATACAATATCATTGTTATGATAAAACTACAAATGCTTTGACCAGATATCCAGATATTTCTTTATAGATGGTCATCATCACATCACCACAGATCATCTGCACATCTGTTACCGTCCTTTGATGTGGAAATGTAAATTGGCTTTAATAAATTAATGTTGTAGTCTGATATTATTTTGTCTTTTACAGAAAAATAAATAAATAAAACTTACAATCCTTTGAAAACGATTTGACTTCTAATATGTACTAGAAATATTACAGATTTCTTGAAATATAGTTCGAAGCAGAGCGTTTTGAAAATCCTCATCAACTATCACCTTGTTGGAATCGATACTCTTACATACATGTTTTGTATTAAACCAACGGCACAGAAATCATTGTTAAGCCAAAATGTTAATTTCGGCAACACGTGCGTCGTATTTGTTGTGTATGTACACAGGCAACTTTTAAACAAAAGCGAAAAAAAAATATGCGAGGAGCAAATGATGCGTATGAATAAAACAGCGATGCGAAAGGCGAATGAGGCGAACACAAAAAAAAAACAACCCGGGTCGATTCCTCCGAACTAGATCTGTTTCATTATAAGTCTGGCCGCAATATTGCTCCGATCTTTAGGGACAAGTTGATTCTCTCGTTTTATTATTTCCAAATTCGATGAATTTGTAATAATAGAAACCGATTCCTGGTACTTTAAAAAATAATCATATCAGAAGAAACGATATTTGTAGCTCTGAATAAATACATTTCTGTATATTCAACCTAGTTTTCAAACCTTTAAAACGTTGTGATTCAGTCACGATTTAAAAGATGAAATTGTGGTCAACTAAAGTATGATAAATTGTTTATTCTTTATAAAAATTCTTCCTTGATAATATTTGCACAACTTTTTCTCTTAAAAGCATCGTAATACATCACGGCGTCGTGATTTTTACACGAAACATTCATAAATATTCACCTTTTCCGTTCGCCTCGGAAGTAATGAAGCTTACTTTAAAAACGATTTCAGTGAATTTCATACATCGTGGAATTTTATTGAAGAGGTCACAATTTTCACCCCTTTACATCTTCCCCTACTTACGGCACGTAATACATAAATACATTATTATCATTTTACATTGTAAAGATTTATACATTTGCACACATTTTTCATGTATTATGCAAGAAAAGATACTCAACCTGTTACATACCGTTAAATAATTAGCAAAAGTAAACAGTAAGCAATTCTCAGGAACCGCACGCGCCTTGCTTATTTAGGACCGTGGTCGAATTGGCAACGAGAAATGTTGCCGGAGTGAAACTTACTAATTGGCAAGTTTATTGACCGTATTCGGTAATTCACGGCAGCACTTACTGAATGAAATTACATCAAAGCTATAGAGGAGCCAGAGATCTCTTGTGTGGTAAGCCAAGAACTTCTTCGGGTCGCTGCGCCAGCGGAGTACACCTGTTCGAAACCTACATTCTTACATTAAAGACTGGTCTTTTTGACTCCAAAAACAGTTGAATATGTGTTGCTTTAAATTTGGTTTCACAGTGTTTGTTATTTATTTACAAAAACTCAGTAGTCAGCTCTCTCCTTGATCTTTCATTACTAAAATTAGTTCTATACTGACGAGGGGTTGTGCTACAAATGTAGAGGAAGACCGAAGGTGTGGATGAATTGTGGGGAAGAGAATGTGCGTAAGAAGGGTGTGCGTTCAGATATGTCGGCTGACAGAGATGTATGGACGAGTAGCACATACTGTGCTGACCCTCTGGAAAAGGGCAGGCCGATAATGATGATGATGAGGAATAGGGATAAGGGTTCGTAGTTTCTTTAATTTCATTATTCACATTTATCCTTTATATAGTGGACTAAAAAAAATTGAGATGAAATGAAAAGCAGTCCGTTAAAATTGTTCCCAGTTTTTCAGAACATCTGCGAATTTATTCAGGCACTTCCGAATTCTTACAGAACTAACATTTCTAAAGCCGAAGGCGGGCGGTCTTACTTTTTTTTTTTAATTCAAAGTCATGTCTAGCTTTGAGATACAAATAAAGTTTTCCAGTACTTCCTTCTTCTTGTTGCTCCTTTACTCTTCGATGGAGATACATTGAACAAAGTCAATCCGAAGCTAGGGTTGACAACATTACGGCATCGGAGTTCCCTTTAAGATGTGCGATGTTTATGGTACATCCCTAATTCTCTGGGGTAGGTAAATGTATCGATATTTTATACTCTCATGTCTAAATACTGTCTCTTAAAAATGATTTAATGTCCTTTGCTATCACGAGAATGGTATTAAATTATTTCCGTTGTGTCAATTAATATCCGATTACTAAATTATTTTACATTGACATCAATTACTTCGTTTGTCATTTATTTTATTGCGTCAATTTAATTTTACTAAAATGCAAAATCTTATATAAATGGCTCCATGTATATTCTGTATCTTCAACGCATCTGTTCCTCCAGTGTTGCGGATGTCCATAGGCGTCGACGACCACGTTTGTGATCTCGCCGCTCGTTCCCCTTCTCTTATAAAAAAAACGAATATTATTATTATATAAGCAAATGATAAGTATATTTTATATATGTGGATACACAAGTATGACATACATCTAGAAAGGAGCAAGAATATGTAGCGTATATCATTTCATAAGAATACAACAGTACGCCAAGTTTTCTGGAACGCTATATCTCAAAGTCTGCGCGTCCCCCACATACCTACTCTTTGAGGAATAAAAATTAAAATCAGTTGAAACGCGTATTTCTCAGGAAATAAGAACATTTTTGGGAGCTTTACTTACTAATATAAAAATCTATTTAAGCCACTACAGTACAAAAAGAAAGAACGAACGCTACAGATACTCCATCAGTAGCGAGGTATCGTGTAACATTAAGTAAACCCTTGACGGTGTTATGTTCCGAGATAAACCTATAAATATTACCATAGCAGTAACTACCAGGTATGTGTACAGCTATAAACCTTTGTTAGTTACTGTACAAAGTTTGAATTAACGACTCTAAGTGTAAACACATGTTGCTCTAAAAGCATTTTATAATCCTCGTCCAAAACTGTTATTTTTTAAATGTCCAATGGCAATAAAGACAAAGAGGTGCAAGTTTATAACGCCTGTTTGAATTCTATGAGCAATATAGCAATCGTAATTTATGCAGTGTATAAACAATAGGCGCTTAGTGCAAATTCAATTAATTACTAAGCTAGTATTTGTGTAAAAAAATTGTATAATTGGATAAAATTTGCTTTTAAATGACTTAAAACTTTGAGGATTATAGTCAGGGCAGATATTAAAACGAGCTGAATTTATTAATTTGTTTGAAGCAACGGGGGTAGTTTGGGAGTTGCTTCAATAAGTTTGAAAGGATTTCGAGAAGGCACCAACAGTCATAAGTTTTGATTGAAATTTAGTACTGGCCTCTGTGGGTTTCCACTATGACTTTTGTGATAAAATATAACCTGCAGACTCTTGCAAAATTATAAATCAAACAACAAGTTTTCTTTAAGCTTTTTTCTTCTACAAAAATACGATCAACTGATGGTTATTAATAAACGTGGAAGTTAAATTAACAAGTGGATGCAGCCAATCATTTCACATCGATGTTATTATTCCGAAGCAATATAAAACAAACGACGATGTGTTCACCCTGAAGCTCGAATGTTCTCCGTATTATTAAAACTTCCTAATGGAAATGTTCGCGAGAGTATCGCAATATAAACAAAGAATAGATTGATTGCAAACACGGCGTCACACAGTTCTTATATGTCGGGTTCGTAGCGCGCAATGTAGTGGCGACGAGGCAATATCACCGTTCCGTTTTAACGACAGTATTAATACACTTCCAGTTTCTATTGAGAGCGAAGATGGATTAATTTCGACGAGTCAAGATCCGTCTGTCGCAGTCGCTTTCAGGCAGTGGAGCCTTCGCAAGAATACTATAGCTCAGTCGACGACCAAGTTTGAATTGAAACTAGTCTCAAGACGGATTTAGTTTGACGAGACATTTGCGGCGGGAGATGTTCATTTGAAGAAAATTAGTTCAAGTTTTGTGTTCCAACTTTGTTTGTTACACATTATTTGGAGCAGATACAGGTAACGTGTAATGTAATGTTTACAATGTGTAATTAATCACATTTGATTTATAACACGATCAGAGTGTCAACTTACAAGATACATATATTAATTTATGGTACATATTGGGTTCTAAAATACTACAATACCGTTTACACCAAATCATATCTTAATATCATCGTCCTATCTTGTTAAATATTTTAAAATTGAAAGTAACGTACGAAAACATTGTTAACAAATAATTTATTACGTCTTCTGACGACAACGGCCGATAACAGAGGGTTCATTATCGATTCACAAAATCGGTTCCTATAGAAAAGAAGAGTATTTTTCAAGGCGTGCTCCCTTTTCGACTCTTTCATTCGGGTCAGGAAGGAAGGGCGCGTTCCTTTGATAAAGTGAAAAATAGCGAGGACGGAATATAACCTGCCTACGCTTGCCACGGTCTCGCCAAAGGAATGTTTTCAAAAGGAACGCTCCTAGTCTTAGTTCAGTTTCTATTTCAACAGAAGATAGAGGACCAAATTAAACACTGCATCTGCCTAACTATCTCTCAACAACGATTCGGACGTCATTTTTGTGAACACAAAAATTAATTAATCAGTATTTATATATGTAAACAATAGAAAACTAGAAGAATACAAAGATCTGTCGAGTGTCGAAACACATCCTACTTTGCACCTGATTTTTTCTTGTTCGCTCCAACACGTACAGCAAGCGAGTGTCATCAAAAGCACTCGAGCCCGGGTCGCGGACTAACAATGCTCGCCCCTTGCCCTCCGACCCGCTGCGAGCTTTGTCAGATGACTCGTCCCTACAAAGTACTTGCGCGTTTATAAAACAACGTAATAGTGTCGAACAATAACTTGTTAAAACACCCTCTTCTTACTCTCAGACCTTTAAGATCATTAAAAAATACAATTGATTTTCTTATAGTCAAATAAGTATTAGTGAATCGCGTTTGTGTTAACAACTGCCATGTGTGAGTGAATTACTTTCAATAATAATTCTTTTCCTGCGATATGACGCTCATACTTCGAAAATATTTCCATCAAAAAGAAATATTTTCCGACTATTCAGTTTTAGTATTAAAATTTCCTTAACATTATTTGCTCATCTCTTAAATGACGTAATTTAAAACTCATTATAGTCAACCACGAGACATTTTAAAAGAAGTCAAGTTACCGTTCCTCATCATTAGTTGAGGGGAAAGAAGTAATTGCGCTCGAGATATCGAATTTTGGTTCGCTTTCAACGTTCGAATAAGTTGTCGACATTGAACAGTATTGTAGCATACTCCGAAGCCCTCCACGCCTCTTGTAACTTGAGTGAGATAGCCTAAATCTTTTAGTAAAGGAACTTCTTCGTCAATATTCTTATAATAACGATGCTTTGAAGATTCCTTTGAGGCGAATTACCTATAGAATTAGATTACAATTTTTATTTTTGTAATCCATATTTGTTGAAGAACGACTTATGAAGTACGTCAGATATATTATAATGAGAATTTCAACAACATGCTACACGATGTCTCCCCTCGGAGTGCGTACAGTAACATACTTCTATTTATTTCAAATTTAAACATTGCCGATCCGGTTTAGCAGGCGCGACACGCGCGGGATACGAACACGCTCGCCGCCCACAAAAAACGTGTCCCACAAAAGACTTAAGTCACGCCGACAAATATCTACTTCCTCGCCCTCTGCGTCATTTGTAAGTCGGGGCGTCTTGTGTGGCGTTACAACGTAAACATAATGTCGGGCCAACACTTACAACTCAATCGACTAATCGTTACACAACTTTTTCTTTACACACACCAAAACATAAACACGTGGAATCCTTGTGCACACAATTTAGTTTTTAAACAAACATTTATTTAAGGTGATTGAATTGCATTCGATATTTTTATATGACATTTTATCATAAACCACTTTAACTACTTTTATAAACGCATTTACACACTATTCAAAGTACTTAGTTTATTTTTTAGAAACAAAGGTATTTTAAAATAGCAATGGCACGTAGTCCGTAGCATTGGTCGGCGACTAGAGGACTCTCGGGCGACGCTGCACTCGGCAATGAATGGACAATGGGCAGAACAATTAATGTTTGACGAACTACCAACACTGTATTGTTTGCAAAACGCATGAATGTAGAGCGCAATACATTTTTAATAATTACTACGATAACAAAGAATTGCGGGCCATTGCATGTTACTTACAGGCTAGGATTACATATTTTTATCGTTTTACAAATAGCTTATTTATTAGTCGCTTAAATTAAAAAAAAAAACCTAGTTTTTTTTAAATAAATGTTGGAAATATCAATCCAATTTATATTATTGAATACGTACAAATGCTTGAAAAGCTCGTTCGTCGTCCTTTGGTTAGACGGCACTCGTTTGCCGCACACCGCAGTACGTATAGACGCTCAGTGGCGCGGCAGGCTTATTGGAAATTTCCCGATAATTCATTACCGTCATGATAAATGTTCCTCGTTCCGCGTCTATTGAAATGCGAGCCCTTTTTACATGAATGGTGATACGCAAAAACGGGGTAAAAGGGACCCGAGTAGAAGAGGATGATGTATTAATCAATCGGCGAACGCCCGTGTCGCCGCTCGGGGTAACCAATCCCAGTGAGTCACGGTTGACGCGCGGGAGAAACACGAACCTATAAAGTTTCTATCATTATTTTAATATAAATATTGTAATTTCATTTAATAACAAAAATATTAATTATTTGCGAAGAAAAATCAAAAAAAGACACTGACAATCTATAGATATATTGCTATATTTGATTATTGACAAAATATATTTTGACTTGGAATTTTAATTGAAGCAATAAATATAAGATTTAAAAAGTTTATTTTTTATAAAAACAATGATTCATCAACAGCAATTACTAAAGCAATTCGATTGTAACAAATCAATAGACGCTCACATATTCAGCTGAAGATTTATGTGATCGTGTCGCGGGGACGATGCGGTCGCCATGCGGGCGAGTATAAATCAGTGCGCAGTGCACAAAACTGCAGCAGCCAGCCCGTAGAGAGCGCGGCAACGGACTACTGATAGTACACCCTGAACACTGATTAAAGGATACCATAACTGAAACAACACTCGCATCATCATCAGCTCATAGATGAACCTTTGTGGACTCTGAGACTGAGTCTATCCTAAACTAGGTGTGTCCAGTCTTTAGTCAACCGCGCCGGCCTAGTATTCTTTCTCAGATACACGCAGGTTGCACCACGATGTTTTCGTTCTCCGTAAGAACATCGGATGTATTTACTTATGAAATTCATAAATCGAAACACAGATGTGTTTAAAAATATTATAGATAGGAAAAATTTAAACATCATATGTACTAGGAGAATATTAATTATATCCACACGTAATTAATTTCCGTAATTAATTTAATAAAGAATGTGCCACATCATGGAGTGAGATAATCCATCACCCCTTTACCCATCGGGTAGAAAATAAAAACGAGGGGATGTTTGCAGTCTGAGTCGAGCGAGGTAATTACTGCAGGACTCTTTTTTTATTCTTTTTTAAAAATAAACATTCTTATGTACATTGCAATAAAAATGTATGGAATCTATTAATTAGCAATAGTACAAATTCTATCTCCATATCCTTACAATCACTACTATCTTTTTTTCTGTTTGTGCAGCAAAATGCTATTAAAATACAATTTAAATAAAGAAAAACTACGTGTCCTTGTCTACATTATTATCTTTACTTGTCTTACTTTTTAATTTCTCATTAAAGCAGGCCCTAAGTAAAGATCTCTAGTACTAGATTATAAACTAAGCCCCCATTTTATGATCGAGTGCCACAGCACGTGTATGTAAAACTAGCCGTATGTGGATGTTTGCGTTCACAAATCGCACAAAATATCAGCACGGGCGCTCGCCGGCAGTTCAATGCACTCTACCGGTAACATTAATCCCGAATACCGATACTCTTTCACCCTCTATTCCTATTTCTATACAAGTGAATCGTGGGTGGGCGAGCACAGTTATTCCCACGGGATCACTTCCTACTCCTCCAATCGAACAACACAAGCGTACGGTTCCTACTTCGATAGGGATTACATGCCAACTATTGTTTGCATTTTGAACTAGAGTCTAAATAGATTTCCTACATAGCTGTGATAAAGCAAGGATTCTTGGTGGTGTCAATGAGAATATCGATGAATTGATTTAAAGATAATTTTAAGTACTAATAACAATTACTAATAAATTTTAAGTTTGCCAACCTCATTTGTACTCGACGGGTGTAATGCTAATTTTACGACCAAACGAATATTTCTTCTGACACAAAAATCTAACTCTAAATTATATTATTATTCTAATTAATGTCATTTTTTATAATATACATAATACTAGTATTTGGGAAGGTTCCTATTATTTGTATGAATAAAAAAAATACAACAATTAATTCAAATAATTAGTAAAATTGTAGAGTGCATTGAAGGGTGGAGGTTTACTTGTTACATCTGTTTGTCGTGAGCGCTACATTCCCCGTCAATTTGATCAAATGTCTGCGGGAAAGTAGATTGTATAAATTAGAGCTTTTCGTAATCAAATCGGTTAAAACAAAGACTACGTCCTTAATTCAAATCAAACGATAAATGCTTCTGCCTCCCTAATTTGTAATCGAAAAGAAAATTTATCGCGGAGATTGGGTTCGTGGTTGGAATTGTTAATGTTGAATATTACTAGTTACATTTTAAATAAAAAAAAAAATTACCTCGTCGTTAGTTAATAAATCAGATAAATGCTTTGAATTTAAAAGAATTATTAAAATATGTATCGGAAACATAATATTTTCAATACAACTAGTGATTAAAAAATGTTTTGTATTTAACATCAGTGAACCTTGAACTGGTGCTAATCTTACTAATTCTACATTTCTTACTATTATTAGGAATGCGAAAATTTATATGGATGGATGTAGAACATTGTCTGGAGGAACATATAAGTCATATTTAGTGCTTTTTGTCCGTACGGTTCGAATTACGAGCGACGGGTTACTTAAAATAAATCAATAACAGAATTACACAGCTACGTATCTTGAGAGCATAATCTTGTGCATAGTAAACGATGGAAGCTTTAAACATATCATTATTATCTAAATGAGCGGACACGTAATGGTATTCAGATCACACTGGGTAGCTCAAACATGGCCGATCATGCTTCGACACGCAACTCGCCTCTGAATACTTGCCAGAATATAAATTTTATTGCGTCAAACGTCCCAGAAATAAAATGCACATCTTAAATAAATAACGCCCCGGTTCAAAATCATCAGACACGTAATTCTGTCACCGAAGACAAGATTAAACACGCAGCACGTGTGATATAGGCCGGTAAAACTTAAATTAATTACATTAAATTTCTATAAATCTTTAAAAATAAAAATATACTTTTTAATCAGAAAAATTCCATCTAAATATATAGTATTATTCCTAATTGTTTGTTTTAGTAATTTCTTTGTTAAGAACCTAATCGGAACTGACTGTCTAGGCGTCTAATTTCGACCATGTGTTCATCTAATTACATATATAAGTCATTTAAAAAAACTGGTATATACTGTGTTCTTAAAAGTTAGTCTGTGCTATTATTCAATGACTAGTGCAGAACGAGGTTACTTTTGACGCGGAATTTTGATGAGATAGAGCGAAAAGATCACTCTTATTATTCCTTACTTTGTGTTATTTATGAAAATCTAATAAGATATAGTATTACTATAATTTATCATACCAACGGTGGATTACGCATATTTATCCGACGTTCTTACGGCGAAGGAAAACATTGTATAGCAACCTGCACATATCTGCCATGAAATTCACATATATAAGTGAAGTCAACAAAACCGCACTGGGCCAGTGTGATTGACGAAGCAAAAGACAGTTTGAAATTAGGCTCAGAGTCTCTCGGATGTTACGTCTATATGAACGGACGACACAAGTAAACCAATACATTGATCAACTCTAGATTCCACAGCAAAGCAAACCTTTTATAGTTTCCTGTGTCGTCACTCCGCGACCGCATTGTATCAACAATCATTAACATAATCTCTAAAAATATCTACGCCAGACATTAATCAGATATTGTAATATTTTGTACACATGTGTCGGATATACGAGGAGTAGATAAGTGTGCGATAACATAAGAAATTGGTAAACCTGGATAAATTAATAAATAAAGGAATAGATTACTTAAATTATTAGACTGTCTTGAGCATGGCAGTCGAAATAGTATTACACAATTTCTAATTTTAAAAATAAAATACTGGGAAATATCAGCCTTGTTTATAACGTATGTTTATAGTTCTGTTACTAATAATTATAAAGGTTTTATTATATTTATGCAAGTGTTTAGTTTCTACTCGTTTTTATGGAAACGTTGTGATATATTTTGATACGTAAATGATAAAGAAAAATTGTTCAAGAATTTTATTCGAATTTCGATCAATGGGCAATCACCAGTAATCTCTAAATATGTAAAGTGCCGGCACTAAATTGTAAATGGTAAGCTTTAAGTGACGCGAAGCGTGCGCGGTGACAGACGGGTCGACGTGAATCATGCGCGAGCGCATGCCGCCGCGCGACCTCGAATTATGATTACAGGTATGTACAACCACACGAGACAAATCTATCGATAGTTTTATTAATGCATTAGATATAGAAAACAATTCTATGGCTTCAGATTTAAATGTGCTAACATATCTAATACTAGAATCACAATGCGCAAATATCGGAAAAGATTTCTTCATTTATCACGAATTACTTTGATCCTTAAATAAGCATTCGTTATTTGTAGTAACACAAACATTATTTGTAGTCAGAAAACATGTTTATACTATTATGTACTTTGTTACACCTTCTTAATGCTAATAAAATATATCTATTTATCTGCAATGACAATATTTCTTGTGAATATTACAGAACGAGTCCATAAATTGTGTTTGCAGCGTTCTGTTCAAGTCGTTCCAATGCGCTATTAAAATGCATTGCTGTAATTTCGTGACTTCCGTTAGACAGATTTAAAACGTCAAGTGCGCCTTCGCTGTTTGCTGTTAACAATACAACATTTTCGTTTATTCATTTGTTTGTTTAGTTAAAGTAACTATGTATACAATTTTTTTTTAATTCGTCACAGTGCTACTTAATTCAGACTATGTATTAAGATGGGTGAGAATTTACAGAATTACGATCACGCAATCAGCTTTAGATTGATAATTAGATGTCTGTCTTTGATGAAAGATTAAAACAATGATTTAGACCATAGGATGATCATGATTACAATTGAGGCAAAATGTGTCGTACTCTGTAGCCAGTATATTTTCGAGGCATATCGATATCGCAAGACACATCCCTCGCTTTACGCTTATCTTCGGCTCGGATGTCATCTTACGCAACAGGCGTCAAGCGACTGGCGGGTTGGAACCGCAGAAGTGTGCATGTGGCTTAGCTTGACTCTATAATCTTAAGTCTGTATCACAGCACACATCATCAAAACCAAAACAGAACGTACGAATAAGGTTGCGTGCAATAGAAATGAATGGTTATTTTAGTGGATGTGTAAATAGAGGTGAAGACTGTTAGGTAATTAACATGAAATCAAATGTAGCACATCTTGTCATTAATTTATCGTTAAGTTAAACGACGGTCGCACCTTGACAATAAAATGAGGCGACACGGCAACGGAAGCGAGCAGTTTGGGGGCGGGACCGACTTCCGGTGGTCGCGCGCCGCTGCATGCTAATGGGGACACGGTCCACGTCCGTCCGTCTGTCCAACATAGGCAGCTGACGAAACCGTACACGCATAGGATATCTGCGGTGACGTAACGTATCATGTTTGGTGTGCATTACATGCTCATATTACGAGTTCGTGACTACAGCGTGACCGCAAACTTTATGAAAGAATCCTCTAATACGCCACATTTTCATAAAACTCAAAACCCCTAGCAAAACACATCGTGTCAAATAAACAATTCTGACTAGACAAATGCTTTAAAATATATATTTAATTTTTTGATTTGATAAATAACCAAGGTCGATGATTACGCATAGCTTTAATCAAAAGAAACATCTCGAGATAAATGAGTATTGAAGGCAATATTTCAAAATCTTTCTTTATGTCATTAAAGATTACTATATAATATCCCGCAATATATATCATGTAGGTACAGTTATATTCACACACGCATTACTCCGACCTCACAATAGGGACGCGCGTGCAAGAGCACGATTAACTATCTAGGATTATAGCAGGTTGTGGAGCGCACACGTAGCCTCACTTCCTTCCCCCTCCCCCCCGCGACTCTGCGCTCAAATGTACCGTTGATTGTAAGCGCTATGAATTTTTTATCTTCTATTAAATACCCTTCCCGTTTTATTATCCGGTTCGTTTGTTATACATGGCCAGTTAAACGTGATTCAAAACTATATCTGTCATTATTAGACCTTTAACTGGGTTAAAATAATAAACTTTCAAATTGGATACACATCCTGTATATGTTAACGAAGACAATGTTCACTTTATAGAGGAGTCATCGTATTGTTTGAGTTGTTGCTAAAAGTAAAAGATAAGACTAGCATTGTAAAACACAACGCAGACAATCAGTTGAACATCAAAAATGTACTATAAAAATAAAGACAAACTGACCGAGATAATCTGGGGAAATAAAAAATAGCCTCGACAACGACAACGACGTCGACACGGGATTGCGTGCAAGAATCCAAGCTAGAACAATGGCCGGCCTTCGGGCGGCGGAGCAATCAGCTCGGACTGGGCGTGCACAATGTGCCGCGCCTCGGAACTCCCGGATGTACTAGCAGTTTACTAAAACCACTACGGTATTTACATAATGATACACAACTTTTGAAAAGTCTTAGCCACTCAAGTTCATCTGCGCGCTGCGCAGTGCCCTTCCCCTGTAACCCCAATGTCCCGATATAGCTGAACTTGCGTTCTCCTCCAACCCATACGTTGTTCCAAGCCACCAAGATATTTAACAAGTTCAATTGTCAAATGATATGTTAAACAGTCCCTCTAGATATCTCATGCTAAATATATACATCAAGCGACAGTTTTTCGCTTAAAATAAAACAAACAGAACGAGTAAATCTAGCATTTGTTGGAAATAATGAGTGGAAGGATAGTAAAGACCGTGCCCCGACTGCGGCGCGGCGTATAACTGTAATTTTAACCAATGTCGTGGGAACCGACCATGTTATGCAAGTAGCAGTCGCATTCAAGCATTGAACCAGTTCCCAGTACTGCTCGGCGAAAATTAAAGTCATTACGTCGGCGATACAACACGTGTTAGATCGTAATCGATTTTGTAATTTGTCTTTGACAAAGCACTGTGCAAAAAACATTATTATAGTTGCATATATTTCAGACTAAAGCTAGTTTAGTAAATTTACTAGCCTGCATTATTCCGTTTAAGTTTTATAAAATATTTAGAAATCCTAATAGATTTGCTTTCTTTTACGCTCGGGGTCCGTACCGAGGATCTCGGAGCTTACCTTATGTTAGGGATTGCCCAGTGCTCTCTTCTTTATTAGATTTATCTACAATGGTTTTCTATAATCGCTTATAATGATTTGAGTTAGGTGTAACGCATATCGATTGATGTAATATGTTATTTCTTTTATCGAGTGATTCTATCAGAAATTCAATCAGCTGGCCCGCGCCCGCGCCCGCGCCCGCGCCATGTCCCGCGGCGCGACACGGCGCAATCCAATCCGCGATGAAATCGAGACCGCACTCCATAGTTACTGTAAGTGAAACCGTGTGCTATGCAACTTCCGTCCACAGCATGTTAGATATCCGATGACCGAGGTATACGCCGGGGTTGCGGTCCAACGCCCCCGCCGACCTCGTTCTATACAGACAGTATAGTAATTATTATACATATTTCTTAATTTACTACAGTTACTACAGTAAGCGCCAGTAAGCTGTTAGGAGTACGGCTTTTCGATCACATGTTCGAGGATGCGAAACCCGCCATTCGGCTATTGTCGTGGACCTTACAGCACAAGCCTATAGCTTAGTTAAAGTGGTAAAACAAATGTTAGCAAACTAACAAAAATTTGCTAGTTGTTAAAAAAAAATCTACCAACCTTAAAGTCTATTGTGTTATCAGATATATCTCACAATTGTGTCAATTTTACATTAATTTTTTACCTTGATGAATGTTTTTTTTTCAACTTTTAAAAAGGATTAGATTTCTGCTGTTTATCACATGTAGCTTTTGCGTGCTGCGCAATTAATTTCCAATTATCTGTCTTCAGAATTAGTTTTGAAATACTTTATTTTTCGTTTTTGAAACAAAAGCATAAAACAAAAATAGTATTACAATTTAAAGAATTTACTGACTTTCAACGCTTTTGTCTTGCGTTAAATTCACAGGTTTATTCTGCTCCGTTGGGACCAGAACGCTAGATTCGATTTTACAAATTCAAAGTTACTTCTCATCCCAACTGTATGCTTTGTTACCCGCTATTCTAGGCACATAAAAGTGTGTATTTATTTTTGAATTACAGAAATATACAAGCCAATATAAAAAAGTAACACTGTATCTAAGTTGTACAGTTTTTCCTATCATATTAAAAATATACGGTTAAAGCTAACCTGATTCAAAAATATCACTAATCCTTCTCCTAAACAGAGGCTTTATAGTTTGATATTAATAATATTTATACTGATTAGTAAACATTGAAATGTATATTAATATAATAAACTAATATTTACCCTTTCAAACATTGGAATTCATAATGTCAGTAAGTTGTCTATATTCTGTATAAGAAACATTTTTTTTTACTTTGAAAGCTTTAAACAGAATATACGAATACGTCGGTCGAGGAAAAAACCCCACAGCACAAAATGTACGAGGTTACAAACTCTCTGTGGGGTAATATAAAATGATGTAGTGCTTATGGCGGCGACGGACCAGAAAAATCGATAAACGAAAATGTCAACACCTCGCATTATAACGTCTACGTATACTTTGTACATGATACTGCACAGTCTATTATAGTATATTAAACAACTATTAATAACATTTATGTCAGACAAGAAATATGTAAAAAAAAAAAATGATATAATGACGCTAAACTAAGAGGTCCAATGTCATTGACGCGAGAATTTGCATCTGTAAAATCCTCAGTTATTTACACGACAAAGAACTTAGTCGGTGTTAAACTAGCT
Source organism: Papilio gigon (assembly GCA_027563995.1). NCBI lineage: Eukaryota > Metazoa > Arthropoda > Insecta > Lepidoptera > Papilionidae > Papilio > Papilio gigon. Next base: position 3,270,240 of record JAODUI010000003.1, read on the forward strand.
CTTTAAATAGGCATCCTGTAATAATTTAAAGACCTTCCACACATATTACATTCAAAGTTTGTATGACGACGACTTAGTGCGGACGGTAGGAAGTCAGACAGTTAAGAACACATACTGTGGAAGGCATTGGGTAAGGCCTATGTCCAGCAGTGGCTAAAGAAGGGCTGACGGAGATGACGGCGAGATACTTCGTAAGGATTTCTAAATACTCACCACTGCAGCAAAAGACGGAATTAGATGTATGAGACAAAATATTTACCTGAAACAAAAATTGATATTTTTACATTCAATGTGCAACGAACTTGATGATAAGTGACATATATTATTACTCGTTGCCTAAAGATGAAGATGACTAAAAGTGTCTCTTTGGTAATGTGGTTATAGTTATTAATTCCAGTGAATAAGAGCGTTAATCGAAAGACCTCGATACCAGCTGCAGCACTTACGTGTTACACATGTAACGTTACAGGATTTAGTATGATGTTAGTAATACAAGTTAAAATAAGACAGCTATTGATGGAAATCAATTGGCCGCGTTCCCGCGGTTAGCAACAAATTGTTGCCTCTTACCCGACGCTGATAGATTTATCTCCTGTGTGGGACGACCGAACGATCTTACTTCAGATTGATTGCACGGAATTTGAAAAACAAAGTGCTTCTTATAAAGTCATGTCTATTTTTCACCAACGTTATTATACCAATTTTCAACAAATTGAATAAATAGTTCGGTTTACTACTTCCAATCAGTCGACTTTCATTCGTTGTTAAAGAATAAAATATAATGAGATTACCCAAAAGAACATGGCTCTGTGTTACTAATCAAATAAAAAAAAAACTGTGCATTCGTTATCATTGTGCTGTCAGGACAATACAAGCCAATTACGTATGCTGTCAGTAGAGCACGCAGACAGGGCTTACGTTCAGCACTTAACGGTTCATTTGAGAGTGGATTTTCGTTGATAAACAACACAAATTACTATTATAAAAGCGAAACTATTCGATATAGACTACGATAACAAATAATTCAGTTAACCTTGGCACTAAACAATACTAAATTGTGTCACCAATAAAATCATAGTCATGTAAGATGTCAACGCGTAAGGTTGAAGCAATAACAAAGCGTAACATAGAAATTGGCAGGAAGGTTGCGCTAGCCGCACCGCGCCTCGCTCACTGCACACATTGCTGATTTGTTGCCCCACGTGTTGCGTATCATTCCAAAGTGTTGGAAGGTGACTTATGCACGTAAACATTTTCGCATGGCAATTTACATTTGTTGCAAATTGTATCAAACAATGTCAGACTTGCAGTGGCGCATGTAAATAGATTGTCGAAAGCTTTTATTAATAATACACATTTGATACAAGGGCAAGCATTCCTAACATGTGACATTATTAATATTAAATTCCGTAAATATCACAAATGGAATTTAAACTTTTGGTACAGACTGTAAATTTGTTCTAAAATATTTATAAAAAATAAAGCCATACGAGAGAAAATAAAAGGATTTGTCATTGTTATACCGTATTTGTTTTTACGATATCTTCATAAATTTACATTCCATAATCTCAGTCATCCATCGTAATAGTAAATTGCTGTCATATTCTCAGCGCCGCTTGATCTATAAATCATTGTACCAACAAATAAAATGTTCATTCATGTGATAAATATAATCAGACTGTTGACTATCGATCAATTTGCTAAATTATTTTTCACTAGCTATTGCGACTCTCTTTTCGCGAGACTAAAAAAGTCCTAATCAATCAATATGTTCTTCTAAAGTCTCTTTTTTATCACATTTAAATCCCAGTCTTGGAGATAATAAGGTTCACCATTTACGGATACGTCTCGAAGGACATCATCATACAGATGTGATGATGATGTCCTCGGAGCTGAATGAACAGACATAGAACTTCAATTAAAACAACACAATGCACAAAAAGATTAATATCGTCGTCCATCATTTTCATTATGTGTCTCTGAACACGATCCTTTCAATTTGTTCGCTTCACAACGAAAGTAAAGTAAAAAACAAAAGAGGAAAACAAAAGTGAGTGTAAAATTTCAACGGTGGCTGTTTACGTCCGACCTTTTTTACGATGCTGTTAACTGTTGATTCTTTTAAACATCTGTGTTAGGAACTGTAAACTACATTGTCCGCGGTACTCCAAGTTCAAATTACACTCCGGGGACTTTGTTACTTTATGCCGTTCGCAATGTCATAGATTATAACTTTTACAACGAATTTTCTTTACGTTTGAAAGTAATGACATATAAAGGGCAAACATATCTTTATAAAGTAGTCGTATATATCTAGAAACATCTTTTTTTTAAAGATTACTTTAAAGTAGAACAAAATGCTAACATTTAACACACCGTCCCTTAAGCTATTTTTTGAATTTCTTCTAAGTTAGAAGTGATTAACCAAATCATTTAATTTTGTTAATCTGTCACATTTTTATACGTAGATAAAAAGAACTGTTGAACTCATTACGCTATTTTACAATGTTTGTTAAATTTTAATGGGTATATATTCGAATAGAAAACAAGGAATTCCTTTAAAAGTTGTAAACAGTTGTGTTAAGTGATGAGACGTATCGTTACTCCTAAGTACAAAGATAACTTTAAACGGAACAGTACAAGTTGAACAGCATTCAAAACACACATTAAACAAAGGTTTACTTCTGTTTTCTTTAAGTAACGACTACATTACGCGGCCGTTTCCCTTTTTGAGTTGCCCCATCTTATAACTTTCACCTTTTTAATATAAATCATTACAAAGTGTGAGACAGATTTCAAAACTAAATTTTAAACCGATGAAAACATCAGGGGAACTAATTTTGGTGACAGTGCTGCGACATTTTTCGACACATAATTTAGGTAAAGTTGAAAGAGACTCAATAACCATTTTCGAATACCTCATGTGACACTTTGTAGTTAATTGGTTACTTTAGTAGTCTCTTAGTGTAGATTTAAGTGAGGCTACTTAATCTGAAAACGCGAGAGTATGTTTTTGTTTACAAACATTTGTTCTATTGTAAAAATCTGACGACACATATCAAAAATAACGACCTACAGCCGTGAGCTAATTACAAACAGATATGTCAACCACATCACTTCATTCGTCATTGTCGTCACATGTAACATCTGACAGCGTTATGAACAACGTAAAAATAATGATATATGAATTGAGAAAGTGTGATGTATGATGTCATAATTATTTCATTTATTTGTCAATCGTGCAGGGCACATATATCCTAGAAACACAGCGCATTAGAAAGAAGGTGATGAGATTGAATGTGGATGGCTATAAAGGTAGAGAGAAGACCAAACAAGGTGGGGATGGATTGTGTGAAAGAGGATATGGGTAGGAAGTGTGTGAGTTCAGATATGACGAATAACAGAGATATATGGAAGAGTATACTGTGCAGACCCTCCGCAGGGAAAAGGGCAGGTTAATAATGACACTTCTCCTAGATATGACAGCCAAGCGAACAGTACAATTTTAGAATAGAAGCTCTAGAGATAGACTAATGATTTGGCTTAGGTAATCAAAAACGGGGAGGTTTAAAAAAAAATCAAAATCGGTAACAATCTTTCCGAAACAATTATTATTCGACTAATTCTCCTAATGTATTTTTTGACAAGTAAACTGTGATATCTTTTGCAAGACATAACTCCCAGTGAAGTTCTGCTCACTTGGTAACTTTGAATACGTCAAAGAAAGCACGTTCAGACACTTCTCACTATGACAAGCATTAATGTTTGATATGTTGGTATATTATGAAGATATTATATGTTGTATGGTAAAACGTATGCACACCAATTGTTCTTTAAGCGCCGACGTTTCATTCAAAAAAACTTTTACCAGCTTACATTGCAGCTGATTTTAAATCACTAACTTCACAATGCTATTGAATAGAAAAGTATCAAGTACTGATTTGTCCCTTGTCTAATTGCTTTCGTCTCATCTCCAAGTATAATAGCGGAAGACTTAATCGACATTGGAATCGATACACATTGAATCGGAACAGAATCAGCAAGACGAATCGATGTCGATCGTATCGGGAGCAAATCGCACGGCTAAAGAGATCCCCTCACTCGGAATGCGGAGACATTGGATTGCCCGTCTCAACATTGAATTGAAAAACGATAATTGTTGCCAGTTTTCGTTTACTAAACGGTCCCGTTGTCGCGTCTTTATTTTCTATATTATCTGTGAAATCTTACTTGTCTAAATTCAATTTTAAAAGCGAGAAATTGCGAAAGCATCATAAAAAAGTTGTTGCTCTAGATTTTTTTTTTAATAATTCAACGCGGAAAGTATTGATTTCACCAAATCATCGTCGTCTGAAATATTGAATGTTTAACAATGCGAATACAAATATAAAATGTATGAGTAAAGCGCTTGGAAAATGTGATATATCTTTTGAAAACAAAGAGGACATTACGATGAAACGTTGAATAATTTATCATAAGTTGATTTCAGACAAATGTCAAAGGAGATCATCTTCAAAGTGCTCTGTCAATATTAAGATCCTTGTAAATAAGTGATGGACTTCAACTCCCAATACTGAGGGAATACTTATATCAAACTAAACGTAACACTAACTAACATTGTATACAAGTTGTAAATTTCTTTAGCATAGTAAAGTAAAATAATCATGGACAAAGGAACTTGTTTAATTGCTATCTTTTCTTATCACTGCGTTAACATATTGAGTTAAATAACATGAAGCTATAATACTAACCTCTTACTTTAATATTGAAATCGGTTTTCGACTAAAAACGCTTAGTGCAATAAAATTTAAATACAATTTTTTTTAATCACTTATCCATTTTATTTCTTGACATTATTAGATGAAAATTAAAGTAGAACTTAAAAATAAATTGCTGATAAATAAAAACGATATTATCTCGATAATTTTAACAAAGTAACGGTGTGTAAGTGCATTAGTGCACATGCAGAGTGCAGACGGAGCGTGACGGACGCGCGTCGGCGCTCGCTGCGGCGCAGGCGCACGTCGTAGATTCCCGACAGATTATACTCCGTTACAATATCTTGTAGACGAGGTAAAAATACACTTTTTATATACAACGTAATGGTAATTAAGTTGTATACGTATTTGCGTTAATTACAAAGTAACGTCCAAGAAGCAGCTCGTATCACGAATTTTAAATGATCATCAGAAGAAAAATACATAATTTACTTTCCTCGCAGAGACATCTCGGCCAACGAGTGAACAATTAATTGTAATTACTGCGGCATCATTTCGTCGATACGCTTTTCATTATTTATTTTCTCCGAGCTCGGAACAAGGACAGGGCCTGATTACATTTCCACGTCGGCGTCGGCCGCACACAAAGCGGGGGAGGGAGAAAGTCATCACTCATTATCAGTGAACAATCAAATGGCGAAGTCACGGCAGTTAAGTAAATTTTAACTATGAAACTTGTACCAAAAACTTATCACAGGAATGTTGCCAACGATCTAAACAAGTCGAAATACCGACACAAATAACCCCAGCCTTTGTGTCAAGAAACTCCTCACTTTAATAATAATTTGGTAGGAGACGACATCGAAAATTTAACACTCTCATATCTTGTAACTTCAATTAAGTCGTTACCGTGAGTTGCTAACTCGACACAGAATTTTAGAGGCAAATTAATAATTACACGAAGCAGTAAACAGGAAGTAACTTTAACATTAATCTTGTGATTGAAGTTTCACGTAGTCTACAAGTCTACGCTTCTACAGTTTTAATTAAGATATAAACATTTTACAACAATGCGTTAATGGAAACGGAGAAGAATTATGTCTGCCCTGAATGAAAAGAAAATAAAAGCAAGTTTAATTTTTATTAAGTTTCTTTCTGTCCAAATTTTTCGTATTCTAGATAAAATAAAGCAGTATAATTCCCTCTTAATTTAAACAGAACAATTTAATTAGACAAACTTCTTTATATAAATCAACTTGATAATTGTCTTTGTAAAAATGATACTAATTTGGCCTTTCCTTACAATTCTACCGAGTTGATGAGGCAATCATTTTGGTACGTACACGGCATTCGGAGCCGTAGCAGGATTTGAATAAAGGTGACATTTGCATTCGCGAGGGTTAAGGGGAACATTTGTATCATTCAGCGCGCCGAGTGTGGAGGCCATTCGGGCAAATGGATTTAGTACGAGCGACGCCGCAGACGAAGCCCAAGAATTCCTCTAAACCGTTACATTGTCGTAAGAGATTTCTGACACAGGATCGTTCCTCTTAAATAATGATTTCTTATTTAAGAGGATTTGATTTAATTTGATTGAACAATGCGAGCATAAAGTCATTAAGATTAAGAAAAGGTATTACTATAAAGGATTTTTCGAAGAGGGCCGCAGTTGGGATGCATTAAAGCTATCAATAGTAACAACTAGTATATGTGTTTTCAAATATCTAGTCGGTTCAAGGTCATCTGCGTACAGTTCAGTTCAACATACCTATCAGCCGTCATATCTAAATTTACTCCCTTCTTAAACATCATCTTTCAGCCGCTTCATCTCCATCGTTCGTTCATCGAATTCCATAAGTATAACAACTCTAGCATAAAGTGCAAGATGGATTTAATGTACGCTAGCATCTTCTAGTTGTTATCAGACAAATTATGCAGAATAAATACAAAGTTATAGTTTCGTAACTATCTGTGCAAACACAGACGCGGCGACTGCGCCTTACCTAGACTGTTGTAATGCAAGAAAGTAGATCGTAAGTGCGTATTTATGTTACCATAATAAATTTAACTGAGTCGACACCCAATATAGCTAATACGTTGAACAAACAATGTTGTGCGTCTGAGAATAATCAAGAATTTAATATCACCGATCTTCTTTTGTTTAGTAGTCCTTTCAAGCGCTAATCATCATTTATGTTGACATTTACATAGTATCTCAGTATCGTTCTCGTATTTAGATGCAGAAGTACAAATTGAGCTAAAACGTCGTACAGATAACTGTTATCAAGCATAGATAACTCTATTATTTACCATTACCTCATCAAAGTGTGCTAATCACTGCCACTAACTATTTTTAACTTATTTGAAAAAAAAAGAAACAAAACTAGAACAACTCGTACCTCGTATTTTAATATAGCACAAGATAAAACATAAATATTGTTAAAACAATACGTGAATGTACAACAACCTAAATTAAAACGTAACAAAAGAAAACAAAACTGCGCGAAAGAAGTTGAACAATGGTCTGGAAAGTTCCATGTCCCCCCCACTCTGCCGCGCCGTCGTGACATCTGAAGCTTCCCGCATTTAAATGTTACTGAGGAAAAATCAAGTCGAGTAAATTCATCACAAAGGTAAGAAGAAACGTCTTAAACAGGAAACAAACAAAATATTTGTCAATCAAAACTTGGACAGCTTTACAACTATAAACAACTTTACTAACATTCATTTTCCCAAAAATAAATTTGGACCTTCTCAACGGAACAATATATATTTTTTTCTTTGATAACTGATCGACAAATTGATCATCAAACCCTTATCATAAATTGATCGGTAATTTCAGATCTCAAGACAAATTTGTATTGAGCAAATTTATAATAATAATTACTCAACCACATTGCCGGAAATCAATCCCGGAACAGGGATCTCAGCCACAACACCGGTGGTCCTAGTTCACTGATATATTTTATGACCGTTACGCAACAGCTTCTCGGTAACATTGTATTTCTTAAGTTATTACACAAGTCGAAAGACAAGCAAGCATGATACGGATCACGATCAGTATCGGAGCTGAGGCGGGGTCATTGAACCGCAGAGCTCCAATTCAGAAGATCAGATAAGGGACAGTCAACAAGCGTACGTACGTAAACAAAGGCCCGCATTTCATTCTACATCATTTCACAATCGGATTATGCTATAACATGGTCTATTTGCATATTTCAATTTACATACAACTAAATTTTATACGGCATAATATGGTTTCGTTTTAAAGAAAGCAGAAAGTTAACACGGTCCATGTCAACACGACTTGTCACTCGCCGGGCAAGTCAGTGGCATTGGAAGTGTTAAAATCTAAAACTCAATCAATCCATTCTATTATTAAATTACCTTTTATTATCAGCCTAGACGTAAACGATAAAATAGATAACGCAGTAAATCAGCGTTAAATTGCGTCAGACGTATCTTTGTATAGCAATTTAGACGTTATTCCGTCTTGACTCAAGCATCCCTGAGGGTCGAATGTCCTGTGCAAGTCACAGACTGGTAATTACAACAATCGACATATATACACAAGTGCTACAATCAGTAAGATATATAAATCTAGTAAATAGACATACATATGGACAGTAGTCGCATAATTAAACAAAACGTATAAAACTATGAGGGCAACAGTTTTTTTTAAAGCCTGTACTCTCGCCCCTGTTCTGTTACTCAACACAACGCGGCTCATTAGAAGCGGGCCGTGGGAAGCAGCCGCCCAGTGACGTTTCTACGCAAAGATATACACATTTTATCGATGTCATATCGTTTACTAAACGTTTATAACGGTTTCCAAAACTCTTTGTGGCATAGTTTATACCACTTGTCGCGGAGTAGAATACAGTTTTCGGTGGACGTTAAACGGAAGTCGATGCAAAGTAGGTGCATTGCGCACACCTGACCTTGAGCCGGAATAATATTAAAACAAACAATACGTCTATAGGTGTTTTTCAATTTTAATAGATGAACAGTCTCTCAGTCTACCTGAGATGACGTATAAATTCAAATACAATCTAAATTAAGTGACAACTTACTCAAATAAACTGTATTAAAACGTTTTAAAATAGATAGAAACTTTAAATCTGTATCTGGTAAAAACAAAAAAGAATTTACTTGACGGTATTATTAACAGCATATTATAATTTAGCTATTAAGTATACATCAAATATATTACATACCCATTATAACATCTATCCAGAGTAATAAATAATATTAAGAGGATTTCGAATAACATTGTCGTCGATTAAATAGATTATCGATAACGTGAACACAAAGAGCGCGGGGCATCCCGAAGCCGTACGCTTTGCAAGGCAACGTTTACAAACAACAGAGCGCCTGCGAACGAGTGAATACATACGGACAGTCTGTGAATACGACTGTTAGTTACGATGTACGTGAGAACAACGACCCAGTGCAGCCTCTATACCGCTCTACAGGGCCGAGCTTGTCCATCAACCTCGCTATAAACCGTATTTTTACAACGATGTTAAAACTCATTACTGTAATAAAGATCTTGTCTCTCTCAACATAGATTCAGATCGATGGCTGATACCCGTTGGACTGATACCGATCAATCGGCATAATAGAATTTTACCCATTGGTCCGATTTAATGAATAGAACCACTCAAATATAGAACAATAGGAAACAATCAGATCGATCCAAAAATATTATATAGCTTATATGATACAGAGATCAGAATTATTCGACCGAGTCTAAATAATGGATTGTTATTAAGAGGGGGTTGATTAAAATGTCGCCAAGTAGCAAAAATCGTTCAATATTGAACATTGATTACAGCACATAGTTCAACTACAAATGCCAATTCGGAATATGAAGATTGATGTACAAAAAGGAAACATCATGATTGCAGCATTGCAGACACACAACAATGCATGTACTTCAACTCCAGTTAGCCGAGTACCACGTAGGTACTCAGTATGCTGTCGTTACGTAAAGTGAAAGCGTAATCTCGCCCCGAGCAAACAGACTTGTTTCAAATTACATTGCTACTTTTGCCTAAGCCTCATTAGTCGATCGATCTGGTTTATTACTTCGTGTCTTTATTATCGTACACAATAACACATCTTTGAAATCGATTGGAATAATTTAATTAGTAAGTCAATACAAAAAGGTACCGCGCCCTCTAAATAACAGGTTCAAAAACCAAAACGGTTCTAGATGCCTTCATGTTTCGAGCGTTATTGTAAGACTAGTTATAGGCAAAACACTTTTAAGATCTTTAACTGAAGTAAAATTACTTAAAGTATTGCATGCGATTAAAGGCTTAAAAAAATAAAACATCGGTCTCTTCTATAGCAAAATGAAATGCGACAAGACACGTTTTTCATTATTAAAAGTTTTAATACTAGTTTATAAAATACACTAATAACAATCGCTCTGTAAATTTCTTTTAACATAAAGTCTATTGTACTTTTACAATAAGATATATAAATAGTGTTAGTGTATCCAATTGATGTACAACTAACATCTTTCTTATAAAAATGACTACACCAGACAATGGGATTAAGAAATAACATTCATTATTTTCCCAACACGTGACATAAGGATAATTAAAATATACAAAGATTATGACCTAGATTTTTCATCAGACAAGGGGCCCGTGAGGGACGGGATAACGAGGTGATCATCGCGAACATTCGTAATACTAGAGGTACCACAGATACGTTACCGGCCTTTGCCTAGGCCGTCCCTGCACCAGCTGACCTGGCCACCATTTGTCACGTTTTCTTCCTTTTTGTATTATTGCAATTTATAACTTTATCATTGTATCTCATGTGATAATAAAAGTTTCATCCCGCGATTTCTACGCAGCATTAAAAACATAATTCTAATAATAATTATAACATGTGTTGCTCGGAGATAATTCAGCTTTCTATATGCAAAAGATTATTTGAAATCTAACGCGTTGTTTTTGAATTAATCCGTAACATATACAAGTGTTATCTCTTTATAATGTTAAATATACAAAAGTTCTATATTTCAGTCAGTATTCGAATGCGTTGTCACTCGTAGTTCAAGCAATGGGCAAGAATTGTTCTATAATTGCAATACTTACGAATACAAATGCAAAGTCGTATCTCATAAGCCGCGATGATTTTTAAAACGGCAATAAATCACGTAAATCTCTTTTATCACACCTGAAGCTGGCTGGACGCGAGCCAACGTTGCTTTTGAAAATGTTAACTACACCGAATGTTTCTTTGGTGGTGTAATCTACATTTTTGATATGACTAACACGCAACGTGCTATGTTTATTAAAATTTTCATGCCACTTGATATTTATTTTAATTAGATTTGTAAATATCGAATTACATTTTTGCCAATTATTCCATACAAAAGATAAGCTTAATTTAAAATACAAGTAGATTTTTGTTGATTTACTAATATTTCGTGTACCATTCCAATTAAAGCTTGTGTCTGAATATAGTGTACTATAATAGTCGAGTGACGGGATTCGAACCCTCGAACATATGATCAGAAATCCGTGTACTTAACGATTAGTCAGTCGCATTTAAATATACACAATCCGGATCTAAACCAAATGCCTATCAAAAATTTCTTTCTAAAGCTATACCACAACGTATTAAACTATTAAAACTTTCGTGAGACATTTCACTAAACTACTTATAAAACGGCTTAACTCACGTGCAACTCGGTGTC
>JAODUI010000003.1:3287126-3297188 GCA_027563995.1 Papilio gigon
GTACCGACTAGTTTCGAGCCCATCGGGGGCTCTTCTTCAGGGTGAGTGGGAACGGTACTATAGCGCGTTCGCGGCCCATCGCTCACTGAAACTAGTCGGTACTGACACCGATTTACACGTGCGTTAAGTCGTTTTATAAGTAGTATATACCGCAACGTTACCCGTTATCTTGTAAGCTGAAATTATTTTAAAATTCTTATCGCATTTTTAATAATTCCATACCAAAATATTGCTCCGAGCTTCTTACTATAGATATTTTATAAGTAGTTCTAGCTTGCTTGTGATCAAAAAGTTTCCGATGTATTTGAAAAAGATAAGACAAATCGCTAAAAACTTATAACGTCAGCATAATCTTGAAATATTGTAACGACCACCGAGCGTCATGATTTTACGTCTCCGCCATAAAACTCGGAGCACGTCAGCGGAACGGGTCTAGATCAAAACGAAACGCTTGTGACACTGCCGACGGTACTCTGACGCTATTACATTTCAAATATTCTTCAAGTGACTGCACGTTTTTGATGACAAACGAGAAAGACATCACACCCGTCCCGAGATTTCGGGAAAAGATTAAATTCACAAGGAGCATAGCGGAGTTCCTTTTCCTAATATTAAAATCTTGTCGCATTTTACATACTTACTGCTGCCAAATAAAGTTTGTAATACTTCTTGTTAGTTACTACATATATTTGTAGAAGAGTGTAACACAATCTTATATCTCAATGAGTACTTTAAGGCTTAGAAACTGCGCGGTGTTAAACATTATAATTTTTAATGAAAAAAAAAATACAGAAAATTTTATACAAAAACTGCAAGAACACACTATTCAACTAGTAATCAATAAAGTTTACTGTATTGACGTGTTCTAATTGGATATTAATAAAAACTGTATACTTAGATTATTTATTTTTATGCAAATAAATATATCAGTTATATCTACTTGCAAATGTATTACGAACCCATTTCCTAAGCGATTTATTTTCAAATCGTTTCATTGACCTCTCGTAACGATATAAGAAATGTCAGCTGACGGAATTTAAATGCAACTCCTATGTCCTGCCACGAACACTTTCTGCAAATATATTTCTAGATTACACAAGAATCTTTGATATATGTATGCGGAAGGTATGACTCGTTGCGAAGCATTCCTCCGCAACAAACGCTTTTTTTACTTTGTAAAATGTCACATTTATATCTAATTATAAATGAAATCTTACAAACGATAATCTAAATTAAAGACTTAATTTTGCAGTACCACGTGACGTGGTGACTATTAAAACAGTTTAAACGCTTGTTAGTAACAAAAAAGTACAATAAACCAGAAGCCGTGTGTCGGTACGATATATCTATGAATTCGCATGAGCGAGCGAGGCCTATTATTTAAAAAAATATGTAAAACATCTGTTCGTCGGCGCGGCAGATGCGTAACATCAAGACGTTATGGAGGGTAATCCGGCTAGCGCTTAGGAAGCGATTGGATGTATCGATATATGCTCCCCGCACCCTTCGCCCGCACTATCTAACCACTACGCAATTCCGGGAAAGTTGGCGATCGGACTCGTGGACACGTTACAGAAATAGAATCAGATCTAATAACGGCTGTAACGCAAATCTAACAAGTTACTATTCACATCAACAACAAACAGACTTAAAACATTAACTAAAGTATAGAGATGACAAGGACTATTCGTTTTGGACGTCAATTGCTATATTTCAAATTGCATCTACAGACACTTGAAATATTTTAATGACCACATTGAATCTAGGACGACGATATCAAAACGACAAATCAACCAATAAATATTTATTTCAAAACAAACTCCAATTAATAAACATTTGCGCGACATTTTATATTAAATTGTCATCGTTTTAGATCTGACGTAGTTAACAGGTAAGACTATATCCGTCTAAAGCAGCATTCGCGTTAAACCTAAATACGGTCAGCCTTGCAACAGTTTACACAAACTTCTGAGAAACTCTCCGGCTGACGCAATTCCGGTCATGATCTCGACTTCTCTGTTCCAAATTCGAAACTCTTCGAGCTAATTTCCGATTGCCACTTTGCTATTTATTCAATTTCCGCCATCGAACTGCGCGAAAATCGCATTTCGCTGCTTTATTTATTATCGATTCTTCATAACGAACATTGACTTTACTTAAAAGCTTGCTATTTTTATAACACCGTTTAAATTAGAACTTGGATAAAAATAACCTCTTCATGGAAAAGTTTTAAGGAAGTTGGTAACATTTTCTATAAATAATTAGATACCGACTCAATGTATATCGACTTTACAAGATTCCTCTGTATTTAATTAGAAAAAAAAAGTATTTAACTTTTTTTTTACCATTATACGAATAAAGGAATATCATAAAATAAACTTACCACATTTTTTCTTAACATTGAAAAAATAACTACGTAGTAAACAGGCTCAAAATCGTAAAAAGAAAAATAGCTTGGTCCAAATTAAATTCTTTGCTGGTATTAGCAGACGTTACGCAATTAGTGGAAATAAATTACAATGATGAATCCCGGAACAGAACGCAAAATAAATACGAACTAAGGAAAAGTCCGAGTGGAAATGAGTTTATTGTACTTATAAATATTTCTAAAGGTATCAATACTCTAAAGTACCATATCAATGTTTATTTATAGAATATTCTAAGGGTTTTCCTGTTTGTACTGTCTTGCCTTAATTGTTCACAAAAAATGGTCTAACATTAATGAAATGGATTCTAGGAAAAGGAATTTGTACTGATTGAAAAGTGTTGTATCACAACTCGCTCGCACAAACATTTTACGTGATTAAAACTGAAAACGTGAAAAGAAAAAGCGAAATGATTGATACACGGATGGCGTGAGACATTTTGTAAATGTTACTTTGAACCCCACCTTTCCCGACCTCCCCCCCGCCGTAACAACCGACCCGTCGGAATATTAAATTTGCTTCGTCAGTAAGCCAAGACCACGTCACGCAATATTGTGACTTTTATACGTATAAATGATATATATTTTCAGCCGAAAATGAAACGGCCATTATAATTAATGTCTAATAACATTCTGTTGAAACGTATTTATAATATTGTAAACATATTTCTTGGAAAACATTATTAAAACGTTCTGATCAAGTTTTCGCACGTGCAACAAACAAGTCGTTGAGAAATAACCTTAATTGCTGTGTATTCAAAACATTAGCTACTGTTTTTACTTCCATGGAATACCGTAATTAGGCACCAGTTTCAATTGTGTTTCTTGTAGATAGTGACGGTGACAAATGACTGCTGATTTTTAGTAGTCATCTCCATTATCATAAGTAACAATATACTAATATTACTGTATACATAAGTATGCGTGCATTCTATACGATTGAAGTGAACCTAAAACAAGTGAGGCAAAAACAAAAAGTCCGCGCGCTGAATGTTGGCGCAACGCATTGAGCGACGGCGACAGGTGCATCTCCTAGGGTTGGCACTCCTCCGATATCATAATTAACCCAACACTTTCATAACTTTATACGATACGGTCACCGCTATACGGCAGCGATACTTTGAAGTCGATTTAAATTGACATCGCGCGGTATTCAAGGTCACATGAATTTTAACGTTTATTAATTTAATTAATACGTTTCGAGTTGTCAATCGATCAAAATAATTTAATCGATGTCTGCCAGTTGAAGGATCGGACGGCCGGTAATTTGTAGATCAATTTATCACTCTTTAACACTGTCCCCTCAAGGTCCGCAGATCCGACAATTTGGCGTACCGAGCAATTATCGCTAATCGTTATAGTTTCCCAGCAATTTGCACAAATGACGCGTTGCCGACTCGAAGCGGCTTGCTCTTCCATTAATGAGCTTATCGCAATTATTGAGCTGCCGATTGTCATCCCTGCGGTCACCTGGCGCCGGAGAACACGCTTAATACAAATTTAATAACAAATGATTTTTTTTTAATCTCATTGTCTTAGTTAGGAGAACAACTTTTCATTTAGAATATAGAATGTTTTGTTTGAGATGATTTTTTTACGTGACTAGAAAATATTATTATTAATGTACCCAACATAACATATACCTGTTAAATGTATTTATAGTATGACACCTTGTCCGTGCTCGATGAGGGAATTTAATTTGATACAAGTAATACTGGACTATAAAGAAATTAATTACTTTAAATTATATTAATCACCACACTGACCTCGACTTTATTATATCCCTGTGAAATAAACATTAGATATATATACTAATGATCTTTTTTTTATTACAAGATGAATTTTGAAGCGCCATTAGCCTAATGGTTATGGGTACGGACTACCGATCTAGCTGTCGTGGGTCCGAATTCCGCCACTCGACTATTGTCGTGGGCCATATCGTAACACAAGCTTTTTCAAGCTTACCAATAATGGTCACAAGAAATATTAGTAAGTCAACAAAAATGTATTAATAATTAAAATTAAATTAAATTGGTACACTCACTTTTAACAAAAAATGTCAATTATTTCATCCTTTAATTTTTACCTTATTTTAAAATGAGGCTATTTCTTAGATTATCAAACTATCAGACATTCTTCTTCTTATGTTACATCTAAAAATTTTATTGAAATACATCTTTAACACGGATAAATGGTACATTTTATGGTTATAAAATCAATTTAATTACAAAGTTGCAACCCTGAAATAGCGGAAGGGAGCGTCGCCGGCACTTCTGGGTTGCGTGCTAATCGACCTACTAATCATTGACAGTTGTGCACTTAGCCCGGCACATACTAGGGACGAACGCTCCTTATATCCATCCTCAATATCACAACCAAACATAACATGTTCATATATCCCGATAGCAGATAGGATAGCAAACTTATATATCCTTATCAAACTTTATTATAATAGAAATGTTCAATCAAGTCAAGAGCAAGCTTAGTTCAAGTACCTACTGTAATTCTTTGAGAATAAGAATAAAAAAAAATCTAATTTAGACATAACAAAATGGATAACAAAGACATTCCGAAAGCGCGGCTTACAGCACCAACCGGTCAGCCGACAGCCAGACTAAGCCCTTTCCATCCCCCACCCCCGCACCCCGCACCCAACGCTCCGCCCCTTGTTTAATTCCATTAAACCACCCCTTTTATCTTTCCCGCTTTTATCTATACCCCACTATTGGATTACCGAACAAAGTGTCCTGCAAGCGACACACGCAATCTTTCGCTGTTGCCATTACTTCACTTCTTCATTAATAACACAGTACTTTCCGGTTTAGTCTCTTAGACGACATTGTTAAGAAGGAAACTAAATTTGATCACATTATCTTTTCATTACTTCAAATAATTCATTTTAAGGTTGTCATGATATAAAATTACGATCAAAAGACACGACTATCTTATTTCCAGGTTAAAATATATTATTTAAGGTTATGGGAGTCTAAGGAGGCGGAAACGTAATTGAAATATACAAATAGTATTCAAATGTAATAATGACGACGAAATTCATTGTGAAACACTACTAAGATACAGTTGTAAGTAGATATTTGGAAAAGCTGCCCACGTCACTTCTAATAACTAACGATAGACGTCCATTAAATGTAAGCAAATACGCTTGAATAATTCCTGTATGTATTAATTATATTCGAGGCAAGATACCCGGGAAGCAAGGCCTCTTTTCCTCTAAGCACCACGCAAGTCATTTGGTATAGTGATCGCGGTGCCAGTGGAAATGATACTCGCGACTGATATGAAAATGGCGGTCGTACCGGCTTATTGCTTCGTGGAAAAGGGGTCTAAGGAGTGACGCCCCGCCGGGGGACGTCATTCAACGCTAGGTGAGCTGTCGGCTTGTTTACTTCTTTCAACATAATTGATAAATGGTATTTACGAAGGCGAAAATTCGCTGTAAGTTAAATAAAATTATTATAATAATTTTACGAATTTTGTCTGTAACATTTTAGGTTGAAACGTAAAAGTTCTTTTATACGCGAAGAAATTAATTTCGTTAAGAAATCGAAACTTGACGGCGCTTACGACATTAACTTGTAAAATATTGTCAATATGTGAACTATCGAACCGCCTCAAGATTAGTAAAATATTACGAAAAGCTACAACTTACCCTTCTGATAAACTATCAGAAGTCTAAGTACATAATAATATTTCTTGTAACCATTCCCGATAAGCTTGAAAAAGCTTGTGTTAGAATATGGTTCACGACAAGAGACGAATGACCGCTAGATCGGTAGTCTTTACTCTTAACCATTTGGCTATTGGCGCTTCATTTCATTCATTCAATTGTCATCTATCACGGAATAAAACGGAAATAACATGTGTAAACATTTGTTTTTCTTGAATCTCATAAAACAAGGAATCCTAAATTAGTTAGAACATCAAACCCGATTGACTACAGAGAGAATTAAAAATTGCTTCTTAATAATTTACATCGTTTAGGTAGATCGTAATGAACATAGATACACTTGTGGGTACCTGAGATTTATATTTGCTAAGTAAATATAAATACATTGCTCCATATTTCAATCTGTTTATTATTATTGAGTTCAACGTATTGGATATCGCCTTAAACTATTTCTATTTCATAGGCAGTATGTGTCCCAGTGTTGTCGAAGTTGTTTGGGACAACTATCAAGCTGAAGATAGTCGAAGTTCGTACGTTCAGGTCGATTAGTGTAAGCAGCGAAACCAATTTCTAATAACTTACGTTAACGGCACTTACATTAGTTCCTCTTTGGAGCGCAAATTTTAGACTAGTACGTCACATAGTTCAGAAACCAACTTTCCACTTTCGTCTCAATAAATATAAACTATAAATTCTTCGCGTAATGAAAACTTCGCAGAGAAATCTTTAAGTGCTATTCTAATCTCTAACTAATATCAATTGGAAAAATTTCAGGAACAAAAAAACTTCAGCGAGACTAGTAGTTACTAAGCTGACTTTCATTAATGTTATAAAAATTCTCTACATTATTTGATGACTAGAAAATGACTATAAATATTAAGATATAGTAAGAGGCAAGAAAACGCCTTTCACATTTACCGCTTATTAAATTGCGGGTATCACAGCAAGCAAAAACAGATGCGCACTCGTGTTCAGAGTGACTATATAAATCAGTCCGGCGCGATCTCGCAGCAGCCAGCCGTATCTCGGCCCACTTTCGCTTCCACGCTTCTGTCTCAATGTGATGAATGGCGCACTAAATCGTCGCTAACTAACCTCTACAATCCTAGTTAAAGCTTCACAAATCAAAATAC
Source organism: Papilio gigon (assembly GCA_027563995.1). Taxonomy (NCBI): domain Eukaryota; kingdom Metazoa; phylum Arthropoda; class Insecta; order Lepidoptera; family Papilionidae; genus Papilio; species Papilio gigon. The sequence goes on from JAODUI010000003.1 coordinate 3,294,370, forward strand.
TTATCTACATCTATACCAATTAAGGCGACTCTGCAATTAGCGGGCAAATTCTTACACTATCGTCATTTTTATTTCCACAAAAAGTAGACCGCAAACTACCTATCTGATATTTAAAATATATACTAGCGATATTGGTTCTCATATTTTGGTTGAATTATCATATCGACATCGGCTTCTAACGATCCATTTCTTCGATCCTCTCCCATTATTATCTCTGGATTTAAAAATATTTAAATTTAAGACTTATAACTTGTGAGCACGTAGAAAAGAGGTCGTGCTTTTACGTGCAACTTTTTAAGAGTCCGTAATGACTCTTCAGTGATACGACACTGAGTAACGTCGATCAATCAGCATGCGACACCTGTGAGGTACCGAGCTCATCGCCTTATATCTGGTATTGACATACATACTCTATATAGTTTGGAGTTGAGCAACCATTTTGTATGTGCACATTCTTAGTGCAACGCCAGTACGTATAAAGGAGAACGCGATACGTGCGCGGTGTGTATTAGACTAAGGGTTGTCAATGTTTATTGCCTCGAGTCTGCATTCAGTTTAGATCTGATAATTGAATATTCGATTTCTATCTTAGTACTAATAATAATGTTACTGCACAGTCATATATACAATAACCTTATTTTTAATTTGTTGAACATAATTTTTTTCTTATATTCCAAATATAATTTGTAGTAAACTGTAATATCTGAAAGATATTTCTTTTGTCCTATTCACGGCTGTATTCCCAACATGTTAATTTAAATTTTCTACCATTAGATAACAATCTGAAGTTTATAATATTTTTTTTATATCATCTACGTGTATAATTTAAAAAAACCGTTAGAGTCATTAGAGATATGGTTTTGTTGTTTTTGTTGTGCAACAAGTACAGCCCTGTCGTCGACACGCGCCGTTGCGTTCCGACTTCCATATTCAAACTGGCCACTCACTTTCCTGCGCCGGCGCTCAGAATTGCATCGACTTAATTACGTATTAACACAAGTGTATGTGTGCCCCTAGTAGTGTAGAATCTTCACATACTGACTGTCAACAGCTACGGCTTGATAGACATACAGCCCCAATACATGTCGATGACCATACATCTGATGTCTATTTAAGATGGAATCCTTCCCCTCCCTAATCATTACAACGGTACTAAGCAGTCTAAAACTGGATATTGATACCCATAAATGTCAAAAACTTTAAAATTTCCAGGCCTAATTTTGACATCAAAATAAGATTGAAATGTAATGTAACTGACTAAGAATAAGAAAGTCTATAAATAATATTCAACACTACTTTTGATGTCGAATCAACGTTGACTAATAGAATGATCATTAAGCTTGAATTATTGAAGGGAGCAAACATATTTTATTATTGTAGCGAGTGAAATCTTTGACATCGACACGCCTAGAGTCACGCTCGCGCTAACAATTAAAATCAACATTGGAATAAATTAATGGGACAAGTGAGGACATGAGCAGGTGCGGCGGCGACGTGTTCGATGGCCTATAAAAATTCTACCAGACACCGACACAAGACCGAAGAACACACTGGCATACTAACGTTACAAATTAATCCGTATGCCAACACAACCTGCCGATGACACGGTCGTTTTATAACCCTTTGTGATCGGGACTCACTTTGATGGCATTTCAATTGAAAGTTGAGGAACGGCGATTGTGACAGCTCTGCATGCACTCTACGCTGTCTTTACTGTTGACAATAATCCTACTTCCCAATTGGTTAGACGTAAAACATTAAAAACACTCTTTACTTCGAACAATTTTATACTAACTAAAACTATGTGTACTAGACAATATTGATGATTCTGATTACTCCTGCATTTAGTACACAATAGTAGAACAATAATAATCCTTAGTCAGTAAACTTCACACTAGACGCAGACTCTAAATCGAATTTATCTTTCTAACAAACTAATCAATTTAGTTTCAGTAAACCGCTTGTTGGAAGCGATTCTAAAGCGGTCAGTTTTAGGAGATAAATTGTCTAGAAGTTACAAACTAGACTTAATGACGATCGTTTCAAAGGTGTTGACACATATAACGTTTACGAACTTAAAACCCATACGAATCAATAGATAATTTTGTTCTTTAGTTTTTTGTAGACCGTCTGACATTGAGATTATCTAAAGCAATGTAGTTTTGGTGCCTGTGATTTTCTTATGGCTTAAAAAGAAACATATTTGTAACAAGTTTTTTTATTAACCTTGCTCGCAGCTTGTATCATATTTGTCTGTCCCCAGATTACTTTTTATGAATCGTATAAATTTTATGATAAAAAGTCGTCGCCTAAATCATACACATACAACATGTCAACAATAGTTATTTCAGTTAGTGAGCGACGGACCGCGAACGCGCTATAGTACCGTTCCCACTCACCCTGAAGATGAGCCCCCGATGGGCTTGAAACTAGTCGGTACTGACATCGATTTACACGTGAGTTAAGCCTTTTTATAAGTAGTATAACAATAGCGCAGTAGAAATTCGCTTAAATTTTGTTTTCTTCGTATTGCAATGACTAATTGACATTATCATTGGAAATGTAAATATCTGGGTCATGAATCACGCCTGTAATCCAAAATAGCAAATTTTACAGATTACTATTTAACACGATCATGGTACATCCCCTTCATTTTTACTTTACGCACAATTATTAGAATATTTATTAAATAATAGCTGTCGTCCGTGACCTCGTCTACACCGAATTAAAAAAAAAAACTTAATTAACAATTAAACTATTAAAACTTTCGTGAGACATTTCACTATACTACTTATAAAACGGCTTAACTCACGTGCAAC
>JAODUI010000003.1:3300495-3329330 GCA_027563995.1 Papilio gigon
CTTCTCCAGTAATATATATTTTTAAATAAAGTTCTATATAAACTATTAAAAATTTCGTGACACATTCCACTATACTACTTATAAAACTGCATAACTCACGTGTAAATCGATGTCTGTAGTTTCGAGCCCATCGGGGGCTCTTCTTCAAGGTGAATGGGATTGGTACTACAACGCGTTCGCGGCCCGTCGCATATGTATATAAGTAAAAAGGTACATACCTATTCAAATTCTAAACTATTCGCACTTCCGCTAAAATGTTATTTAAATAACATGATATTACAATAACGGGTACAATGTCGTGGTAGGTAAAACAATTACTTACCTGGAGTTAAACAAAAACTTTTATATACTTTGTAGCGACAGTAACAGAAATACAAAAAATAGTATTATTACTAACATTTCATGTTATTTACATTAAATACGAATACTAGATACTTATTTACTGTCAATACTAAATTATATGTTGAAGATTAGATATTTTTAAACTGTATACGTCGAAAAATATTAAATTCTTTACATAAAACAGTACACAGATAATTTGGCATTTTAAACTGTGTAAACGTGTTACTACAATTCCTTGAAAAACGTCGTTAAAAAGAATGAATAAAAAAAAGTTTTAAACAACAGCGCACCAGCGAACGACAAGAGTTTATCGCCCCAGGATGTTGACTGACCAACAAAAGTGCCAATTGTTTAGCCAGCCCGATAAGCGCACCCTTACCTACATCTATGTAAACGTTGTGCTTCGACCATATACTGTTAATTAGTAAAAATTTATATCGCCAAAGAAGTTTCATTCTAAGAGAAGAAGGCAAACGAGCGGCATCTGATCATCGACGCCCCGCACTTCCGCTACACTAGACAAGCAGATGCGTTGCTTTTGAGAAAGAGATACGTTCTATTCTTGAAGGTCTACTGTCGTACTCGTTTTTTTCATTATTATGTTACAAGTTAATGAAATGCCAATAGCCTAATGTTAAAGTTCCGTACTACCTATCTAGTGGACGTGCGTTCGCATCCCGCCATTGGACTATTGGTTGTAAACCGTATCCTAACACAAACTTGTTCAAGCTTACCAGGAATGGTTACTAGAAGTATTGGTAAATTAACAAAAACATACTTATATTTTTGAAAAAAAAAGTCCAGTAGTACATGTATGTACATGTATGCAAATGAAAGAAAATTTGCTTTAACATCTACAATAGAGCTAATAGTTTTAGTGTAGAACCACGACTGGATGTAAAGGGATATCTTCAATGCGAACTTTGTTATGTTGAGATGCTTTGTTTGGCATAATGCTAAACCAAAAGATATATTTACATTTCATTATCAATTCAAACATGCTGTAAACTGTATGTTGTTATTGTGTTACGTTGGCTTTTAGTTTGATAGAAAACAAATATCAACATCAGTACCCTCCGGGCTCACAGAATTATATATCTAGAGTATTATTAATGAATGAGATTCATTAATGTTAGTTCTTAGAAATTATCTTTTAGGTTCAACCGTTCATAGACAGGCAACGCATTTGAGGTTCCTCTGATTGCGGATGACCATGGGCGTTAGTGAGTTTAATTCAGTCCCGCAGCCCGTTTCCTCTACAAAACAAAGGGAAGCATGTAACTGCTAATTGTAACCATATAAAAAAAGTTTCTTAACGTCTTAGGGTCCTTTAAGAAACGAGCGTATCTCTTTCTCAAAAGCCGGCTATATAACCGTGGTTCTTTTAGTATTGATGTCCATGGGCGTCGATGATCAACCTTGTGATCCCGCCGCTCGTTTGGGTTTCTCTTATAAAATAAATAAAGAAATCGTGTAGAAGGTTTGTATATAAAATACTTTAATTTAGTGAGGTTAAACGGCGAAGGGATGGTTGTATCGTACGACGGACGTAAGTAAACTAATTTGAAGCGGCCGTTTTGCAACATGCCGCCAGTAATTACTTCGCTTTATCGACTCCATTTGGCCGATGCCACTCTTTTTATAACGTGCTTTCATTTTACGCGACTGTTTGCCGTAATAGCTTAATACGTTTTTTTCGTTTGGTACACATTCTGATACGAAATAATCGTGACTAAGGTTTAAACGAAAAGTAAGCCATAATAGTAATCTCGCATTTATCTAGCAAGCATTTTTTTAAATGAAATCTTTAGTGTTTGGACACACAAAATAAAACACCAGTTAAATTTGAAAATGGAAGGGAAACGACGTAAAGTAAATGACCTAAATACGACAACACCACGTGTGTTGTCATATTTAGGTTTTGGGACAGTCCGATTTTGTTAAATTACTAAAAACAAACAAAGCTACAAAGGATAAAAAATGACGGCATAATATGCGTACGTAATTAGAGCTACATTTTAAAACCATTAAGATTTTAGAATGTACAATTCACTTAAATGTACGGCTGTAAAGTGAGTTGTTACATAAATCTCAAAAACCATAGAGCATATTAATTTAACGAGCGGTCCTAAACCTGTAGATAAATGAACTCACAGACATAACAACGTAATAGTGCGTAAATCGAGCCGGAGGTGATTTTTACAGCCCCGAGCGGCGGCTTAATGAAAATGTTTGATTGTTAAGGCCCGTTCGATTGTTTTCGCTCGCAGTAATGATCGCCGGTTAACAGCGGCCGGCGGAAAACAAAACTTTAACGGCTACATTTCACTTTGATTAAGACTCGTTTACTTTACCTATCGCGACGTTATAGCGATAACACGTTGAAAATTGTTTTTAAGAGTGTGTTATTGAATTTTATGGTGTATCGATAAAAATGGCTTATTCGATTCTTTGCACTTTAAGACCCTTACGTTGGTAGATTGACACCAGGTGTCTAATGTCACCACGCTCGTATACAAAGATCATCATTTGACACACATACATCTAAAGGCGACACAACGATAACATCCGACATAAGAAAAATAGAACAGTAATAAATCAATTTGAATACAGCGTCAAATTAGAAAGAAAACGATAAACCGACACAAAAATATGTCGGTCGTCGCTTCTCTTTGTATAAACGGGCTTGCGGTAAACATCGTAAGTATTAGTGAAATATATGCGCGTGTAGACTAGCACGTGCGGAAGTTCAAAGCGGCCGAGCGCCGTTCCTAGAGGCGAATCTCCGCCCAGCGCTATAAATTTTTACTAAAACAAACAAACGCTAGAGCGAGTCAACAAACATCGGCGCGTAGAGCGCATGTGCGGCCAGCACGCGCCCGCCAAATCAAGTCCCCAGCTCACTACCTAGGGCTACCAACCAGTCGCCAACCTGCCACAAGAACCTTTGTGAAAGTGGAGCACCGCAGAATACTCAAGGACGCCTCCACTCAAGAAACCGACTAGGCTACTCTCGAGAAAGAGAGTAGAGCGAAATTGTAGATACTTTAACGCTATCAAATAACCTTACTATTTCGCAGATACACCGACTATTTTTTGTGAAAATCGTTCAAAAACCTAAGGTTACATATTTTTATATATATTACTAATTTCGTGGTTCAAACACATTACTTTCAAACTCATATTCCCATGCAGATAGAGAATGTGTTCAACAGAGCTTAATATAACGCCTTTTAAAAGACATGGTTTAAAAAATTTTATTCAGGTGTGTACTATACAATAGATATCTCTCCAAATAAAAACCAAAGTGGATATACAAAGGCGCGTCCGGAAACTAGAATGATATTCAAGACAAAAAGAATGTTGGCCCCAAAAAATAACTAACGAATAAATGAAACAAAACGTTTACACTGATAGCGGACGTTAAATAGTAACTTCGCTTCTTTGTTTTATTAAAATAGACCACGGTCTCGTGAAGTGCGATCACGAATTAATCTCAAAATGAAATGGAATTATGAAATGTCTCGCGCCGTGAAAAACTGCCGATAAATCACAACATTAGACAGCTATAGGAGGGAGGATTAAAACGATATCTTCAATCAATTGGCCGGAATGAGGGCGTGAGATTAGCGGGATTTATTCAAATTGATTTTATGTTAGAAAATATTATATTTAAACTAGTGGAAATTCATTTTAAAACAGATCTATGGTTATTATGATTTTTGCTAGCCAGTAAGTCCTTGGTGCGGAATGAGGACCGCATACTATGGAAGGTCAGTGAGCTTCCAAGGCTGACGACGACGATAATTTTAAAAACAAGTGCTATGGCCCTTAACTAGGCTATTATTACACGATTGGTACGCCATCTGTTTATATACAGATGACAATTTTAACTATATAGATAGATTATTTGATGAGTCACATTTTTTTTATTTACGTGTTCAGACATGGCAAGGCAAGGTCTTAAAATATATTGTAATGATAATGTTTCAACATTAATATTGATTACAATGATAAAAAATACACGGATAAGTTTTGCCATAGTGATGTTCTTGAGTGCTATATTTGGTTAACAATAGCCAGTTGAGTACGGTACAGAGAATATATGTAACTGTTTGCAGTTGTTCTATATGGCAACATTGGTTTGTTACTTATCAATTAAATATTAAAGTGCTATAAAATACAAATAAGATTCACTTAATAGCTAATATAAAATTTTTAAAGGAAAATATTTAAACGTTTTGTTGTTAAGGACTTGTAAAGTTATGAGTCATAAACTTGTGCCGCCATCAAGCGACGTGACGCGCGAGTGCTTCTTAATTCAATTGTCGCCAAAGTATTTTATAAGCACATCATCTTACACCATTTCACAAATTCTTAAAAAAAAATTGTAAATATAAAATAATCATTAAAATTTGAACGATAAAAGCGTTTACAAAAACGTAACAATGTACTATTTGTGTCCAAGTAAATGATACGCAATAAGATGTATGTTTTCCAATATCAAGATATAACACTAGGATCTTTTGGTTTGATGCAACGTAGGCAGAAAACACTAGCTTAACAGTTGCAGGAGTTTTTTCCTTAATTCCAGACAGACAACGCAAGTCTTTATTAAAATCTGTTTATAATTTATTTTTATTTTATAACAATAATTCTGTTCAATCGTAATTTTCTAATCAAACTTTCTGACCCTATGTTTTAAGGCAGGTAAGTAAATTACTGCACATAGTGACAAGACATCAGTCTGACACGGCGAGGTCCCTGAGCGACAGGCCCGTTGTACAACAGTTGACGTTCGGGCCGAGGGAGGCTATCGTTACCGGGAGGGGATGGCAGGTGCCTTCGCATATGCCCTCTTTAAATGCCAACGACCCCGCCACATGTAAAGCTTACATGTTTTATTGATACCCCCTACATATCCCTAGATTGTCTGTTACAGAAGCAATGCCGACATTGTTATCATGATACAAATTATATTTATATTACATCGCCAACTACACCACAAAAGAGTATTCGAGCTTGTACTGTGTAACAATAACTGTTGTCTTTACGATATTTTTCATTGTACGTCGACTTTAATATTCCACGAAGTCTACCGTGAACGTTCAACATCTTTCCCCGGCAAGCTCGTAGACTAAAACTGCGTGAATCGTTTGGTCATGAATCTTAAATGAAGTCTCGCAACTGCAAAAGGTGTCTTAAAACCTTCAAGTTGAAATATATTTATTTTTGAAATTATATATAAATACAATCCAGCGAAAGAAACAAAGAAATTACAAGAAAAATTGTGTGTTTAATAAGTAATAGTTACGTGAAAAACTTTCGTTTGATAAACAAATAAAATCTACATGAAATATTTAGTATCGGCATTTATTTTGGATACATTTTTTTTCAATCGATGTAATTGTACTACGGTTAAATTTTAATAAAACCCGTCAACACGCGAACGTTGACTATTTTCATGACGCAAATAAAACAAATCAAAATAAAAAAAAAAAACTAGTTGGAGAAACTACATGCAGAGCTGTGGGTGGGATGGGGGGGGGGGGTGGCTTGTTGACACAAGCATATTGTTGCACGGCTTGTTTATATGAATACGCGCAGACTTGGCGAATGTTAATTTACTGTTAACTGATGAAAAACAAACACACAATTAATACACGGTATACAATTCTGTCTATGAACATTTTCGTTAAATCTGCAGTACAAGGCAATACATTTATTTATATAAGAGAAGGGGGCAAACGAGCGGCTGGATCGCCAAGGTGGTCGGCGACGCCCATGGACATTTGCAACACCAGAGGAGCAGATGCGTTGCCTTTGAGAAAGAGATTTAGATTAACGTAGAATTATTTTAGTATGCTGACAACATTGAAGTTTCAATGTCAAAGCCAATATAATCTTACGAAAGCGACAGATACGTTCGGACGAATTAAATGTATTCGTTCACTGTTCCTAAACTTGTCTTTTTAAATTGTAACTTGATATAAAAGTTATATGTATACAATGATACCCAATGATTTATTACAAATGAAAATTAATACACAAAACCAAACATAGATGGCGACTTTTTCAAATTCATAACTTAGTATCTCGTAGCCAAATACGAATACAAGTAGAGCTGGATGAATCATCGGTAATTTATACGTGAAGACGCCTCACGAAGCCAAATAAGGTCTAAGTGAGGTATCAAATACCAGTAACCTGCCTCTGTCTGTTTATGTACAGAAAGACCCTTTTTAAACAGCATAAGAATTAACATAGCTGACTAAAAATAATACATTTTATAAATTTTCATGTTAAAACTATAAAATTCCCCATCAGGTGGCATCCTGTTAGATATTATAAATATTAAAAATCAATGTAACAAAAGCTTTGTAGAAAAGCTCAAGATTTTTTGTGGTTAGTACAAATAAACAAGAACAAGCTTTTGTAACACACGCCCTGGTGAAAACTCCGGCGACATTATCTCATGACAGTCGTTTGTTTTATCTGAGGTAGTGCAAATGTAAAATGAAAAAAAAAACAAATTGTTACATTTGAACCAAACAATACATTTTCATGTAAATTTATAACAAAACGAACAATGGAAATACTGGTTGTACGCTTTGTATATCTTTACTACAGAATAAAAAGATTTGACTTAGTATCTAAAGAGTAACTAATTTTACAGAACTGTTTTACATGTCTCTAAAAATGTTAAAATTTAACACAATTCTTAACATGCTACTTATCAGTTAGCTGCATAAACCTTATGAATATCAAACTATAAATTAATACCAAAATAATGAAAAAATAACTGAACAAAATCATCAAAACAAACAGAGAATAGACGGCGTAATATACAGTAATATCAGAGTATATCAGATTGAGTAAAGCTCATTTAAAAACCTCGGCCATTAAAAAATATAGCAGAGAAAAAAAGCAAAAAATAAACGTCTGAAAAGTTCAAAATTTTGATAGAAGCCGGATGATGCCCGCGGCCTTTAATTAATAATTCAGTTAAGGCCCGTTGCAGCTCAACATATCGGAGCACCACCTCCGGTCAGATCCCGAGCTCCCCCCGCAAGCACTTCCGGTCACCGAAACTCCGCCAGGGCTCGTGAGCACAGTAGCCCGACGATATCATTCTTTTTTTATTTTAACATCTATTCGTTTTCATTACTAGAAAAAAAAAACAGTGAAATAAACCACAATTAGAGATATTCTCGCTTTCAATTGATGGACTTTTTATACTGTAAATGCCTTTCCTATCTTTTTTTTTGTTAATAAATATTAGTAGATATTTGATAATTCACCAATATTTCTTGGAAACAATCCAGGTAAGCTTGAAAAAGCTTGTGTTAGGATACGGTTTACGACAATAGTCGAATGGTGGGATTCGAACACACGACCGCTAGATCGCTAATCCGTACCCGTGGCGCTTATTGACGCTCAAAACGAATTCATAATAAAATTAAATCTTTTACATTACAATGACAAATGAATTTGTTTTACATTATCCTGCGTCCAGGAAAATATTAAAGTTCTTAACAAGGTTAAATTAAATAACAAACCTTTGCCAAGTGATTTAAAGAAGACAAAATTAACCAACATACATGTCCACAAGTTCTATCTTGCATCTCTCAGTGAAACGTTTATCGTATTAGTCGTAGTCTTTGATGGTGATTGGGTTTAGAAAGCTAGACGTGCACATAATCCACAGAGCGCCACTAACTTGTTTTACATGGACACTTGCAGCGCAACGAACATACGTACCTCGTTAGCAATGTACACATGTAAAAGCAATTTCAGCGTGTGCAAACTTGAAAATGAACGATTTTAATGCTGGCACTAGCTAACCTAACAAACGATATTCCTACAGCGCCCCGGGCTCGATGCGAAAGGATTACAGTCAAGCTAATTACGCGTATACTTTAAAAAGAAAAGTCTTAATCACATCACAGTTTATTTTAAAGTACTTACTCCAAATGATCGCCTAGTAAGCGCCTATAGTCTATTGGTTAAGGGAATGGAATTCCGATCACGTTGGTCGAGAGTAGAATCCCGCCTCGACTATTGTTGTGAACCATATCCTAGCACAATTCTAAAATTTAATTGGATTGGTAAAATAAATAAAAATCTGCTAATATTAACAAAAAAAATAAAACCTTTTAAATAATAATATTTCGGTCACATTTTTGTCCACTGCATTGTTTATATTTCCTTGCATCCCGATATAGAGCGAAGTGTAATTTTATATAATTTCTTCAAATTTACGAGTTCTAATTTAAAATTGACGGTTGTTGTTGACAACATTTCAACTTCAATTAGAAACAAGGGAAATCTTGAGAAACGATTGCAAATACGTCAAATGCAACTATAAAACAGAAGGTCACCGGAAGATGGCGCCATAATAGCAGACGGATATTAGATGTGAAATAAAGTTGTAAGCGGTATATTAATAAGTTTAGGTTGTGTGAGAAATTCTGTTTGAGGTAAATTGTTTGCAAGATAAACCGACTTCGGATAGTCGTTATCCTTGCGGTTCAAACACTCAATAGTGGCGAACAACTGAATCTGAGGCGTGGGAATTTTGCATGTATACTATAAATTCTAAAAATATCTGTACAGTCATGTTGCAATGATTTACACAACGAAGGCACGTTTGCGAATTTGTAATCGTAGGGCGTGTTCATGATTTTTTTGGAATCGAAAACGACGTTAACATAGGACGCCGTTATTTACATTAATTCAAACCATAGGCCGCTTAATAGCGGAACAGACCGGAAAGTTGTTTTTTAAACGGAATAAAAAGAGTCATAAAATTGGTATGGCCCACAGATGTTAGTTTTTGCGTAGTTTCTAGTAGTTAGAGTTTAAAGTCCTAAGCCTACTCGTAGTCATTTTTCGCAATGTCTTTTAAATATAAATTGAAACGCAACAATATATAGTACCCTGTACAAACATTGTCGTCGTACTCATTACTTATAAAAAAGACAGAGATAATAATGTACACGGTAAGGAGATATACACAGAGTTACTGATCTGTTGGAACAACGCTATAAACGCTGCATGTTTGCGAGTCCAGTGCTCGCGCGGGCAACGCGAGCGGCTGTACCGGACGGGGTACTGTTATGACGCTCTGTTAGTCAATTTACCGCCGATGAGCTTCCGAGCAGCGCGGTCTACAAGCGGCAACTGTAACGGTGGTTGCGGTAAAATAGAGCAAAACACGCTTTTGTTTTTCTCATATAATGGATAAACTGGTACACGATTATTGTCTCACCCGATCTCTCGAAAGATCAATCCCACAATGACAATGTTGGAGCTCGGGTCCCAATTGCTAATCTCAGTTACCAATTCGTAGCTCAGTATGTAAAATAAAACACTAAAACTATACAGATACTTAAATACATTTCATTTAAAAGTATACAGAATGTACTGAGATATTCTATGAATACAGTACTCAGAGTAAAACAATGCAAGTCATCAAATTCAAACTTCAATTCAGTTCACTGCCGGCATAGTTAGTAGGGTCGCTAGAGCCCCCTACGGAACCTAATCAAATATGGACGAGGCTCGCGCCAGGTGTCGTGGCAGGTGTACTAAAAATCTCTTTGTCTCGCTCCCACCCGCATGTTGCACGTCACATTAGAACGGTCATATGTTTTTTATGTCGCATTATATTTCGTGAGAGGGTAGATATGAATCGGGTTGATGTACACTGGTGTTATTTGACTTTTTTAACGGTTGACGTGGTGCATTCACAAAAAAAAATTGGCTTTCGAGTTAGTTGGCTGCATTGTCGTGTCGCCTCGCCCCAGTTTCCGAGCGGCAGTTCAGCGTGTTACCTTACATGCTAACTACACGATCAACTCTGAAATTTTTCACTAATTTTAATTTCCACTTTCAAAACTTATTTCAATTTGTATAATGCACATTGAGTTTTGTGGCTGCTATCCAACATACATAAATTAAGAACACTTTTTTTTAATAATTTCGCTAGATAGAGTTCGATAGTACGAAAGAAGAGATTTTGACGTTTATTACATTAAATTTTTGGTTTTAATCCAATTAGTATCATTTGTGCAATACGATTTAATCTCTCATCGGAGAACACTAAAATATTAAACATATCAAACTAATAATACTAACCTTGCGTGTTTCATTATTCAAAGTACAGTAAATCGTATAAATCATTGCGTAAACAAAAAGCTTTAACACGCAAGCTCGCAGCGGCGTAGCGGGCGTAGATAAATGCAAAAGATAAGATAACTATGGATCAATAAGTCGCCATGTTAATTTCGTAACAATAGCGTACAGTGATGGGACTGACGCGTGGGCCGCACTCGGAACGATATACACCTAATCATTCTTATAAGTTTAACACCCATACAGGGTAATACTAATTATTATAAGACGAGAAGACATTCCAATAAGAATTTAAACAGAACCTTGAACAATTGATTATTTAACACATCTCTACAATTAACTGTCATATACTATATACATTATGTTATACAAAACCAAAGGTATTTTCATGTAAAAGTGAATTGAGATGAAAATATTAAAGTCAATCCAAAACATACCAGTGTATTTACAAATGTATTTAGTAGTCGCCTTTGCAACGTATGTTTAAATTTGCAATTATCTTTAACATTACTTGACTTTTGAGTTTATATAAAAGACAAGCAAACGTCAGCTATGAATAAATTATAAACGTCCGCGATAGTGTAGTGAAAAGCCCCTCGGGGAAATAGAGGACCGACAAACGTCCAAATGTCAGGCATTTTCCCTCCACGATTCAAATTCTAAATAATTCTATGACGAATATTTTTTTCTTTGACATTTGATAGACAAGACATGTCAAGCGCGCTCATTCGCTTCTTTCGTATGTAAATAAAACATCACTTTCAAAGTTGCTTGCTTGTGTTTTATGAAAGTGAACGTCTAAATCTTTGCGTCAGTATTCGATCATAAATTTCAGTATTTATTTAGTACAACAGTGGCTCTATTGCATAGTCCATTTATTCATGGTCAAAGATTTTTTTATAGTCCGTCCGATAAAGTGTCATAAATGCGGACGTGCCGTTTGCATATTATACCAGCTTGTATGAAATATTGTTGGCGTAACTAATGGGGTGTTTGCGTGAGGGCGCGGCCTGGGCCCGGACACTGCGGCGGCCGCGCCCCGCCGCCGACCGACGCTAGTTTTAAAACACAACTAATGAGTTTGCATTTTAATTAAATATTCAAACAGTAATTAGCAACACAGGGAGCTATTCTGGTATCTTCTTCTGAGAATTCATGAACCAATGCCTTGATAGCAACGCAGAGTAATTTTACTTGTTAGGAAAGACCTATGTCTAACAGTGGGCAGACAAAGGCTGATGATGATGATGATGATGATGACTTTATACCAGACTTAGCCTCCGTACTCAGGGTTATTGAGTAACTATTAAGGTAGCACTTAAAAGGCCCTGAGTTCAGTAGTAACTCGTATGTTCAAGAAACTCCTAAACTTCACTAGAAGGTAAAAATACGAAGGTACATTTCGACCTCAAACGATAAACATCACTTTAAAAAAACTGAGTAAAGTAGACGTTATTATCAATCTTCAATTATTAAAAATCAAAATGCTTTGAACTTCTATAAAAAAATTAAAACCATTTACGACACTTTAGATTGCTATAATAATGATATAATATTGCTAAGGTTAGGCACCATATTGAAACTGTGTAAAAATAATCGATGCGTGAAATGACCGTATTTAGTTGCACGTTCGTCGTTTAAACGAAACTAACGTAAAAAAAAAACAAAAAAACGAAAACGTGATCGCCACCTGCTTCGCTTTTTATACAAAATACGATAGTTTTTATTTTAACATCTTTATAAAGCATTTACTAATAAAACCTTGACTTAGTCGCCTCTTCCTTGTATATTGTATGTACTACGTCCTTTCATCTCTCAGATATTTACGAATTCACCTACTAAATATCGACGCTAAAAACAAACGTAGTAACCCGTAAAACTACAATTATTCACCAGAGCAGAAAAACATTTTTTAAAACCATAATTTTTCATACTTATTGATGTAGAGTTATACTATTTTTGGACAGATGATTTTTTGACAAATATTTTTTTAACCTAAAATTTGCGAGTTACTACGTATTTGCTTCTAACGTCATTATGCAAAATATAACATAGTAAGTATTGCGTAATTATAACAGTTTAAAAACGTCACATATAGCAATGCTTCAATTATTGTCTAATATAAATTGCAGTCTATGAGAAACGGAAGCGGGCAATTATCACATCCTTTGTAACATTAAGCTTAATTGCAAACGTGCAGCAATTTGCGACTGAGTTTACTTAATTTTACTATAATACATGTAACTTTGCTCTAGTTGTGACATCCTGTGTATAATATGTCTTTGACAAAACACTCAAAAAATACCTCCATCCTCGCAAAGAGAACGTCAGTATGTATAGCAAATTGCGTATTTTATATATATAAAGTTATACCTAATAATACGAGCTTGGCGGTTCTTAGTATAAATTTCTGAATCATAACACATAATAAAAACGCCACTAACGTAATGGTTAAGAGTACGGCTTTCCGATCACGTGGTCGAGGGTTCGAATCCCGCCGTTCGACTATTGCCGTAAATCATATCTTGGCACAAGTCTTAAGCTTTATTAGAGTGAAAAAGAAGTAGTAAATTAACAAAAACCTGCTAGTATTTTAAAAAAAAGTAATAACTCATGGAACATAGAACAAAACTATAACCCAAGTAAAGAAAAAACCTTAAGACTACAAACAGTGTATGTTGTACGGCTTTTGATTACTTAAAATTAATATGGTAAACTATATAGAATGAAATTTATGTTTTTGATCGAAAATTAGGACATATATAAGACAAACGACTATCTGACGTATAAACATGTATTTCTTTTTCTTTTATTGATTTCTTCTTTTTTAACTAATAGCTTTTGATATAAAAAAAACATTAAAAACTACTTCGACATACAGTTTAAAAACATCATAAGTTACCTATAACAAACAAATCTTTTTGTAAACCGGATGACGTCACATCGCAAACTAAACAATGTAATTGAGACAGATTTGAGCAAAGCAGTATCGAACAGTCTAAGTGTAAGCGTTAATAACTCTTTAAACAACACTAAAGGCCGAAACAGATTGCATCTGAATTGAAATACGCAGTCAATTCTCACTATTGTGTCAATTCATTCACCTGTATTAACTTGTAACTGGTGACATACGGCTTTAAAGGATATATAACATTAGAAATAACTGAATTGTAAATATTTTTAAAGAAAATTATTGCTTGTTTTTTTTTATATACATAAACCTTCGACATACATTAAGAGATAATAAAATAATTCATTTTTTAATTGAAAATTACTTGACAAGAGGTCGATATTGGAGAGGTTCAGGTTACGATAATACGTACAGTATTAGCCGTATACAATATGAAAACTCCGTCATCCATGAACGTATACACTTAAGTAAAAACACAACGGCATTATCTCACGCGGCATTCGATTCTCAGAGCATTGTTAAAAGCACAATGTTGTTTTCTTTTGCAATATCGCTGAATTCGCAACGATTGCGAAACGTTTGTGCGGACACGTCCGTTTGATCGTCTGTTTGTCCATTCTCATTGTCACTCGTTATGGAATTCGTAAATCATATTCGAAAGCATTCGTTTCAATGTAAAGTGTCCCTAAACGATTATACTTGCTACAGTTAATTATAACCTTTATTTCTATAGAACGTTAGTTTATATTGCTACAAGCATGAGTGTTTACAACAGAAACTACATTTATATAACGCACAGCCAAACCTCTAGAACTTTCCGTAGGAGCCAAAAATCATATCCACCTTTCTCAAACAGTGTACTAAAGAAATTTAAAAGGATTTTGATGATTGAAAATTTAATATTTAAAGCATCTCTTAAAAATTCATTTAAAATTCTGAATTTAAAAGCGAATGACGTCACAGGCATCAGCTTATCTTTCACAAAGTATTACGCATTACGATTACCTAGCTACCTACATACATCCTACACCTCACAAACTTGCACAAGTTTAACCGTCATACTTTTGCTTTGCACACTAAACGAGGCTCTATAAACATGTGCACCATTAGCAAATTAAAACCGTTAGGCCACAATAAAAACAGGACCAACTCCATTTAGAAACATGAAGATATGAATGCATTGCAAACACATAAAAAAATAAGCGCGTCGAAACAACCAGTATGAAATGATAAGCTAGAAATAACGGGGAGTGTGGAGTTGCACAAACAACAACGCATCTACGGATGCCGAGTGCGGAGTGAACGCGCAAAAACACCATTATATAGAATTCCTCCTTTTTGTCCCCTCAGAGCTGGTGTTTGTTCTGCATGATGCCGGCAGTTCCGCGATGAAGTCGTTGCCAAACATACATCGCGCCCGGCGTTTGATCAAACCGCTCAGTAAACTGCGCCAGTTCCATATGTGTAACTCTTTTAATCACTTAACCGCGCACTACGAACCAACTCAGGCTCACTTCATACACGTATTCAACGGGATTTCAACAAAAATTTCGAGTGCATGCACTCATTTAATTTTCATGTTTATTTCTAGTTGTTGAATGACTACTGATTACTTAGTAGCAATAAATTTGTTTAAGAGCTACTTAAAGCGACACTGCAGTAAAAAAAAATTGTCTTCGATTGATTTCAGTCATAGATTGTTACCATTACATTGTACGTTCAATGGGTCGGGACGACGGTCTCGTGAGATAAAGCGAAGTACAATATAATAGTCATATAAGTGCTACAGATATAAAAGTGCATTAGACCTTACCACCTCGGAGAGAAATTTGAGACTTACCTGAAACAAAAAGCGAATGAAATCAAAATTATTATCATTGGGGATCACTGTCAAATAGAAACTGTAACACGTGTTCATAGAGCTAAAAGTCTGTGAAACTCTAACAGTATACCTAGTATCAAAAGTAGTTTATGAAATTTCAATAGCAGAGTAAAACGTCCAGGGCAACATATCAACAGCAGCAGCAACGGCTCTTGAGTTACTCTTAAATGGTCTATACTACACTTTAATCTTACAAGATGAAGTCGAGGACTACTCTTTAAGAGAAACACTGGGCATTCAGCCAAAATCTACATTTTAACTTAGCTTTTACTAATTCTGCGAATTAGTTTCAAAGCAAATTTGTCGTTGTTTAGCGTCGTCCCGGTGACTTTCAATAAGCAATACAAGAGCATTTGCTGTTGCCGATAGAATTAGTATGATTGTTTGCGTATATAACAAAATCAACATTTTATAATATATCAACAACCTGTAGATGAATATATTTACGAGTATTGCTAAAAACATTATGTGAAATTAATTCGAAACATAATCAAGATTAAAATGGTTTTTATTCAGCAATCAGTGCGGCCGGGCGGGCCCCCGTGGCCGATTGTAATACTCGCCGGTAGGTCGCGAGTGAATCCTAAATGAGGCAAATAAGCAATTATGCGCTCATATTCAGGCTCGATTACGTCATGTGGGAAATTCGGGGGCAACCCGCGGCGCGCGCCGCTGCCGACCGCACGCACGGCCACGGCAATAAACGACAAACAATATGGTCCATTGTTATAAAGTCTAGAAATATATCAATACCATTCTTACAATTAAAAAGTTAATCAAATCTGTTAATGTTCAGCTTCTCTTACTGGGGCTCCAAGCTTAAATCCAAGCTCAATTTAAGACCATAAACATAGTCTAAACAAAACAGCATGACTTTAATTTCGCCGTTTATCCATCTTTAAACATCCCTAAATCATTTACACAATTTAACGGCACCCGAGAACGTTTATTAGGATTTCGGCGTGTAACAGGGATAATATTTTACGAAACACCTTGTCCCGGGCGCTCGTAATGCGTTCACAATTTTATCAACAAAACACATAAGGTATCACATTAACATAATAAGTCCCGCTCGCGGCCGGGCGGCGAACAACCGCCGAATTATTCAAATTTTGTTATTATTTCACGTTATTTCAATCCACCACGCGTTCAGAATCAAACAAGCTGACAACAATGAGCCGAGTTTATTATTCACAGCACAGTTTGTGTGTCAACAGATATAAGTGATAATCGGATTTTAACGTGTGCCGAATCCTGCCCGCCGCGCCCCGCCCCCGAAACTGACCAAGAAATATTTTCATTTTATATCGCTTACCAATCTCAAACGTAGTTGGTGTAGTGCCAAGTGATCGGAATTACGTCCTAAGCTAAAGGTTACGTCTGTGACTGATCTATCTTATTTTCTCCTTGTAATTTAGGCATTCACATCTAGTCTGGTGCTTGTGGGGTAAACAGGCAATTGTTCCTATTTTATAACTTATAAAACTGCTTAACTCACGTGCAACTCGGTGTCAGTACCGACTAGTTTATAGTTTTATAAGTTATATAGTGAAATGTCTCACGAAAGTTTTAATAGTTTAATGTTCCTATTTTGTTGACGTTAAAACATCTCTTCATCTTTACTAACATTATTTATCATCCAAATTACGAAGATTTATAAGTTACAGATACATTGAATTCTGCAAGTCCTTGTATAGAAAACGCGTCGGAAGAAAAATAAAATCATGAAAACATCTGAAGGTTTTCTATCATTTGCCAGAGTTTAAAATCTTTTTCTCTTGCCACATGATAGAGATGGGTTCGCGGGGCTGACGTGCAACCTCCAGTAATGAAGAGGCACTTGAACATCGCATCTAATCATATCGTTAATAACGACCCCTATCAACTTTGTAACTGGTTCCAATGAGATAAATAAATAACGGAGATAGTTAATAGCATTTGTGGAGCACGTACTCTATGCTGAAGTATCAGCTATTTCTCGGTAAAGGTCCTGATGAGAGCCATATAAAATAAAACGGAATGGTCGACGACACAGCGTTGGTCGACCGCCAAGTGTCGGCCGTGTCGCGCGCCTCGATACCACAGCCCCTGATAATGCAGGTCTTCTTACATTATGCTCCTAATTAATACGAATTGTATATTATTTACACTCTGAAAAATAAGTAAATAACGTAGCACATTTCAGTCACACATTTCTTCTTTTTATCTCACTTGTAATTCTTCTTCGAAGCAATTTTTATAACGTATATTTGTATACTATTGCAAATAAACCACGTTTAAAATCTATACATGACAAATAACACAAGCAACGATTGATGTAATTATTATTTAATTTGTAAAGTTAATACGAAATTCCCTTCAATAAATATGCGACCTAATAATTAGTGAGCCCTGTAGTGCTCGAACCCAATCTGTTGGATTTATTTTATTATCGGGCGTCAGCTATTTGCGCTGTTAATTACCGCGACCTAAAGCAGATTGTAAAAATAATTTTAATTCGTAATTAACGACTAGCAGAATCAAGTTATCGGACATGCTGCCAATTATTTCTCTTTAACAGATCGCTAATGCGAGACTTTACACATTACAATTTGCACATGTTTCAGTTTTAAAGAACTCAGTAACGTATTTGGTCTGCAGCTGCAGCTGTCCGGATATTTTGAAGATGACCTAGCGTGCTTAAAATAATCATTTATACCTATTTATCGTTTAAACATTTTTAGTCGCACTGAAAGTCGTTTAGTAACGTCCTATAGTCGGATCAAGTATTATCTAAATAATTATTTTAGATGTTAGACGCCACGTTCAACGGCGATTTATACATAGTATTAGTACAGATTTCTCATAATGAACACTTAGAGCTGCTCTTAGTGACCATTAAAATGCTCTGAGTACGGCAGTGCTCTATATTCTGGAGGTATGCGGGTTTTCTTTGAGATAACTTATACGTAATAAATCATAGCGGTTTTGTGTCGGTATAACGCGAGACCAGCGGGTGATCCACGTTTAGAATACTGTGGGAAAAATGTACAATTGTACATTTTCAATATAGAAACATCGCATTGTCTGACTTAGACATATACTAGTACTATATAAAATCTTATCGTCACTTTTTAACACGCGTTCTTACCAAAGAGCTCGAGACTATCCTAAAGGGTATAGAGGGTGTACCGATAATCATAATCTAGTATCAACCAGCACGTATATAACACATATCGAATTAAAACGTTTAATCAAATAAGCTAATAAAGTTGTTCAATTAAAAAGCTCATTTAGTCCAAAATTATGATATTATATATAATTAGCCCAATTTAAAACGTAACATGTCAATGATCTAATAAATTATATCAAATTAACAGAGTGTACAGAACGGCAAAACAGAGCTGGTTAGATAGACCCCACGGCACTTTTTCACACGAGGACCGAAGTGATACAGGGTAGTAAATACTTTTAGACAGAACTGTACTTTTTACAGTAGGCGTGAGTTCAAATAATCGCGGTACTGCACTGTCTACTGCTCTGCGCTTGTATGAAACAGGCATTACGTGAGGCGGCCATTACTGCGCGGATTGTGCACTTCCCCAAGCGGATAGCCGGCAAATCATAATAGATTAGAATTATTAATATCATTGTCGTGCGTTCCGCTTTGGCTCGACGCATCGGATTATAGAACATCTAAAATGCAAGGCATTTATTA
This sequence comes from Papilio gigon, assembly GCA_027563995.1. Lineage (NCBI taxonomy): Eukaryota > Metazoa > Arthropoda > Insecta > Lepidoptera > Papilionidae > Papilio > Papilio gigon. The sequence goes on from JAODUI010000003.1 coordinate 3,319,465, forward strand.
TAGAAGTTTAATAATTGTAATGCCATTGTGTGATAATAATCCCGGCGGCGCTGCGCTCCACACGGCTCCTGTCCCCGGCAGCGTCGCCCGAGACAATAATACCTTAGGATGAAGCTGTCACAGCGATGGCAATCCAAATAATAAACAATCACAATAGTCATGACATCATCGATATGAACGCGAGATCTAATGAGACGTCCGCTGCATTATAATTCTCCTTTCAATATAACTACTGGCGAGATATCATTATTTAAATTGCATCTATAAATATTTTGATGCGTCATTAATTCGTAGTTATCAATTCAACGCATTTATTGTGTTTCAATATTACAAACACACCTGCCATCTAGAAACATTAACAGACATATTCTTCGATTTTCAAAGCTTTCTAACATTCATCTACATCAGTATACTTCGAGCTATCATCTGTCATTTTAAAATAATTAACATGTTTCAATAAATTCATCTATCAGAATCACTAACTTGAATTCTTATTATTGTTATCAAAATATCAAAGGAGTAGGTTAGAGGACAAAATTTATAACTGCAATTTTGTATAATAAAGCACATTAATTACGACGTAAAATTGTTGATCAATTAAAATCAGCTCCTAATTCTATCAAAGACAACCAAAAACAAATGCAAATGTACCTCGCAAACGTCAGTTGTTTGCGTCATTCTCATTTTTACAATGTAAGAGATTAGCGAGTTCTGATGACGGCCAGAATAAATAGCGCAGTTTCACGTTCGATTGTTATCTGGTACGAGACAATATGCATGACCCAGTGTGGACAGTTTAATATTCGAGAGTCGCGCGGCGGTGGCGCACGCCGCGCGATAAAAGCACGCTCCGACGCTTAACAAGCCGGACCGATGAGCCGCTTCGTATTTCAAACAAGTTGACCCCGTACGTGACCGCCGGGAAACATCTTAATTCCTGCTCTTACTACAACATTGTGAATTATTACCGAGTTAATGAGGCGCATTCTATAACTTGACACTCAAACAATTACGTTTTATTAATTTACAACAAATCGTATAGCAAATATAGCACCATTTAATGTAAATAATTATTTAACTAGACGAGTATTTCTAACCGTTTGCTGTACAAATAGTTTAAATTTAAAAGACTTCTGTTTTTATTTGTATTTCAAAAGTTCAATTTCTTCTAGACTCCTGTCCTTTTACGGTACGCTAAAGGGTACTCATCTAATTAGATTTAATTTAAAGTTAAATTTGTTGTGAACTTCAAGTTAGGTTTATTAATTAGCAAGAACAACATCAAAAGGTTAATAAACGTGATGGAAATTTTAAAATATGTCTACATTTACAACTACTGCTAGGATGGTCGTTTTAATTGATTTTAATATAAATAGGATAATAGTCTATTTGGTCAGATGTGTAAAATTTCTTTGTACCATGCAAAAACATAGATCCAAGTCACAGTTTTGGAGTATTAAGTAAGATACGTACCGCTTAATTTAATTGTTCAGAATTGAAAACGCTAGCAGTGGAATGGATAGCAACAATAGTTTTCAACTTAAAGTTCCAAACTGTAAAGAAAGTTATCAGCAATCTGGGGCCCATTGATTGTGCACAAAGAACGTTTCGTCTCGCGACATTCCGAGTTCGATTTTCCGCTCACAATACGCCCGTCGTTTTTCGTCTTGCATTCGGGATTATTGCCGCACGGCTCGTTCACTCTCCGACGGTATTGTTCGACCCTCGCCGTTTACTTTAACGTCCATATTCTTACATCGTATCTTTTAAATTTGAGTAATAATAAATATACAAAAATTACACATATTAACAACAACATATCCTCTTCACAATTCCTCGTAAAACTTATTTAAAATGTAGTGTTGAAGAATACGAGTTAAGTATGCTGGAATATTGGTTCATGTCAATATTGTTCCAAGCAATAATCGTTCTAGCAGTGTGGAGGGGCGGACAATAGCCAGCCGACATAATTCATCACGGCAGGATAACAAGAATCGGCGAATTAATACATTGTTCTGATTCATAACGCTTCAGGTCCATTCTGGCTTACCGCCAAGTCGCTTGCACAATGCACAGTAAATACCTACCGCCGCTACGTCTACTCTTAATTACTTCAGTGCCATTACGCGAATGCACGCCGCGTCCAGCCCAGTTGCTTTTACTATCTGTCAAGCTGTAAGCACGCCCACCGGCCATAAACATTGTTGTCATCCGTTAACACTGATATAAGACGAGAAAGATTAAAATTAACATTAAGAATAAACGGTACAGGCGACAGTTTTACTTAACACTTAACTTTGCTCCTATTGGTTTATGATTTTTGTACCCTTTTCGCATAATGATTTTTTTTCCTTTTTACTCACCCCTTACTTTAACAGCATGATAATATGTAATCTATAACCTATAACCTGTCGTAAATCTAAAGCTAAGAATGATTCAAGTCTGTGCCGCGATTGCAAAGTTCCTATATAACAAATTACGCTTAATACGAATGTATTAATATAGATTTAACAGAAATAGTGAGAAAAAATAAAGCATTTAATAATACTGGCGCCTAGCTTTACTTAAAATGTTTATCAACAGGAGAGTAGAAAAGTAGTCTCCAGAGACAACAGCCAGGGAAAGCTTCTGCAACGACGAATAAAAAATAAACGTTGCAACTTGGCAAAGGAGCAATTTGTAATACGAATTTACAGACCAGAGGGAGCAGACTAAATAACATTCGATTAGCGATATCTTAGTCGTATTATAAATACGAATGTATGTATAAATGATACAAGATGTCTCCAGAAAGCATTCATAGAAATGGATATAATTTTATATATAAGTTGGACATAATATTCTGGATGAACACAAAAGCTAATTCCGCGCTGCTGGAGTCGTAGGCGACATCGAGTGTAAAATGAACAGAACCTACCACGTGACTTTCGTAAATTGCACGTCGTATTATATTTTTCTTATTAAAGGGTCTTCGTGTTATTTGTTTTTCATACTAACAAACTAATTTATATGTTATTTGTTTGTAGCTATTAAAACAATCTCATCAATGCTACAAATGAGTTGAATATGTTTCATCTATGTGAATGACTATTTCGTAACAAGTGTGGTATTACTATTCGTGGAGGCGAAGCCGCGGCACGCTTGAAAGAGGCTGTATAGAGGTGCACTAGCGACGTATTAATACGAGACGAGTTTGCGGCTCGCCAGCCGTACTAACCTCAAGTGATTTTTAAATCACGACGCATCGGCCCGAGCTATTTAGGTTACGGCGTTACGTGCATTATACCCTTGGAAGTGGAGTATTAACGTGTTTGAGAAATTGTACATCGTTCACTTTCTAACGTTATTGTTTTCTTTATTGTCTTAGATATGGATTCTTTACTTGATGGGAATAAAATAATTTGCGTAGAATAATGACAATGTCCTATTAACAATCATTTCTTAACTAAATCTCTTTTCCACCAGTTAAACAAGTGCAATCGTAAAAGTATTCAGTACGTTTATTGATTGATTAGCTACGTCCGCGGGATTAAAAAAATAGTGGATTAATAGCCTATGTGTTCTACCGGACTATGTTCTGCATCTATGTTCGATAACATCGCTATCAAGATTAGTTAGAAGAGTATGTTACTATAAATTGGTTCACAAAGACCAAGAGAAGATTGTTGGGCCTAACGGTGACGTATGTTGTATGTCAACCGAGTTATAAGAGGTCACGCAAAGAATAAACCGTACGGGAGCAGAGTCTAAAAATGAGTTATTCGAACAATAGAGGATCGTCAAAAAGCCAAAATCGACCGACAGATTCAATTAAAAGTTTGCTACGAGTTAGGTTACCCGGACGAAGTCTATTAATTATTACAAAGGGACGTAACAACATCACACAAACATGATCAGCCGAGAGCAAACTAGAGAAAAGCCGGTACGTATGCCTCATTCATGCGGCTCAGTAGTCCGGTAATGAGGGAAACAAACTATCTCTTTTTAACCGTTTAGTGAGAATATTTTCTCTCTCTCTATCCGGCGAAAAGGGGAAAATGCGGGAAGCGACTATTTGTTTTTACAGTCGAGCGGCGACGAACAAATTAGGTGGACAAACTGTCGAAGCGTTCGAGGTGTCTGTGTCCCGAGCTGCAGAAATTCTTCTCTTAAAACCCGGTGCAGAATGTCTCCGCGATTGAGTTCGAGTGGGGTCATAATTTTCAATACGGCTCGGTAGCGGTTTTGTTCGTTGGATCTGCGTATTATTGGGATCCACTTCAAAAATTCACTCCATCTAAGTTTCGTTCAGCGTTGAAAAATCTCGATCTAAACGACATTATTACATCAATGCGCTTTTTTGAATATAAATTGATCACAGTGATATACGAATAGGTTATATAAATACATAAGAAACCAAGAACATGTACAATTTAAGCCGATACAGGTGTTTTACACTTTAAAAAAAAGTTATCTGCAAATTAAAAGATTAAAGAGTTATGTACAATTTGTTGAAGCGAAACCTCCAGCTGTTATGTCGCAAATGTTAACGAACTGGAGTAATAATAAGGTAAAGGTTTTAAGAAGCCTTAAAAGTGATGTCTGTCATACCTGAGACGGTTGACTTAATACGGAAAAGTGTATTATGTCGGTTCTGAATACTGTATTTAATTCTTGATTTACACTAACTACTTATATAGGTTGTTAAAATTTCTCTTTATTAATTTCTATTTATTTTATAAGACTTCTTACTGCTAGAATGTAATTTAAATGTCTTAAATTGTTGAATTCTCAATCCGGTCACATTGTTGCTTTCAACGGTACACAAGGTCGTAATGTGAAACTTGTGCAAAGTAAAGTAGCAAATGGAAGAAAGATATTAAGGCGGTAAGTAATAACGTTAATGAAGTAGATAATATTCAGTAGCAGCTCATCGTCGACGTCGAGACGTCTTAATCTAGCAAACATGGCTGTTTGTACACGTCGCCGAGGCTATGCTCGGCTGTTTTTACACCGCCACCATTGTTGTTCGTTTCGCGCAATTAACATTCAGATTTCACTGTTCGCCAACTAATTTCGTGGCCACATTTTGTAATGTATTCATGTAAACGCATTATTAAGAAAAACAAAAAAAAAAACTGAACGTTTTTGCATTACAGATAAACGAAAGACTATGGATTATGTCAACATTTCGAATTTCGAATGTTTAAATATCGGCATAGAGCATAATATTAGAACAGATTATGCTAAACTTTACATCTTTAGTATACTTTAATAAAACGTGAACAAAAGAAATTCGTTTCATAATAATAGAGATGGCATTATAAAGAGCCTTCAAAACATTTTTAGATGTAGAAACTGACACTACATCCGTCGCGGCATGCATTATTCAAGATGAGAAGGCGGGTAAGGAAAATAAACCCATTTAGAATTCTAATTTGAAAGTTTACTATGGCAGGAATAAATGTTAGACATTCTGGTATCTGGGACGAATTATGTTAAATTGATACAAGTTTAGTTTTACTAGAGGAATCTTTAGCTCAAAACAAAAACACTAACGGGCGACTTTTTGGACATAATATAAACTTAACCTCTATTTTGTAAAGATATCGTAGACGTTAACTACTATCGCTATCGGTAATTTACGCAAGCAAAGACAGAGACGTGGCATTAAAAAATGTTTCAAGTGAAAGAAATATATAGTAGTTGTGGGGCCGGCGCCAGACGAGACGACGCCGAGCGGCCGCCGCCGTCTAGCGACGCACCCCTACTCCCCCAGTGTGCTATACTACGTCTACATCTCCCTCACGGTACGATTTCCTTCGACGATTACTGTTACCGGATCTAAGTAGAACAGGATTTGCTTGCTACATTTTTGCAAAATCATTTTTAAATTCACTTACATTTTATAATAACTTTAAACACAAATAAACAATAAATTTATTTCAGTAATCTTAGGTCACAGGCTAGAAATAGCAATCAGTGCATAATGTTAAATAATCTCAAAGTATTGAAAATGTACACAGTAAATAATCAAGGTATTGGTGTGAGTCAATATAGTGGTGAATGCAGTGGGATAGAATTCTGCAAAGTAGAATATGCTAATACCTAATATGAATAAAGGGTTGCTCCAGGGAGTATCGCAACTCGGCACGGAGCACTCCCGAGGCGCGGAGGGCACGGAGTCAGTCGCATGAATGATTGCACCCGCGCTGTAGCTAAAGGCCTCGTCCGTTATACTTCCCCTTTGCTTAGTGCATGAGTTCACATCAAAGCGAAGCGGGTAGATCAACATTAACTTGCCAAACGGACGGAGAGCCTCTGATTATTATTACGCAAATAATTAACAACAGACTTTATGCTGTTGTTGTAATTACAGTCAAATACAGAACATTAAGTTACAAGTAAATACGAAACGTTTCTAGTAGCTAAATTAGTAATGTTAGCCACTTAGAATAACAATGAACAGATCACAAGCCAGCTGTAAGACTCAGTTTCGTTGCTTATTTAAGTGAAGTACTGTATCCATAGTCAGTTGTTGCGATTCGAAAATTTAAACCGAAAAACGAATACTATTGTTTCAATCTGCGACGTAAAATAGAGTAAGTGAATGTTCTAATGTGGCATCGGCTGGTTTAAAACAAGACTTCATACATCGGTGTTACGATAGGAAATTCGAAGCAGTTGGTATTTCACTATAATTCAATTTACACGCTAGTAGATAACATGAAAATGGAGTCGTATCAAGTTAGAGTGCTCACGCCCGGTCCCGAGCCCCTGGCGCAGGTGTAACTTTAGCTTGCGGGACTTGTACAAACAAACTGACGTACACATATTGTATAACAGCGATATAGTTTTATGAAAATCTGTTACTTTAACATGAAGTAAAACAAACACTACAACACGAAATGAACCCCCTATCTAACGACTTGTTACCATGGCAACAAGTCTCGCTTGATACTTCCGTATGTTATGTGGTCGCTTGTTCGTTTGCCACGTTATACAATAAAAAAATGATCGGAGCTATGTTTATTTTTGAGGCTACATTACTAACTAAGAAGTCTATTATTGCACCGTGTCTATGCGTAATAAAGTGAAATGAAACGATAGTGTTGGATATAAAAACAAGTTATTTATAAAGCTGTCCACGGACGGGTCTGGGGTGTACCGGAGTTTCCGGGGGTGTCCAAGGGAGTACAGGGGTGTAGCGGGGTGTGGCGACGTACGACGGGGGCGCGTGGCGACATCACTCTATTTGTCTCGGCTAACGCCGCTGCCGGCCACTTCACGTCGCCTCCTCACAGTTTGCGCTAAGGATTTTATCGCTTTTTCTTCTTAGTGTTGTTTCCTTTTTATTTTGACAAAAGCAAACGACTAAATGTTTTCAGATAAGTCACGGCTTTATAGATTATTTTAAATGTATTATTAATCTTCGCAACAAAATCACTTATTGGACAAAGAGAAGGCGTTGAGTCTGCGCGTCGTCCGATTCAAAATGTTCCGATCATCATATTATAGCAATTACCCTGACATTGCACGCATAAGAGCTACAATTTACGTTCGAAGAATCATATATTCTTACATTTCTCAGAAGCGGAATCGCGAGGAAAATTCCACTTTATTGTGTTAGCGAATGCTTATTGTATATCCGAACGTTTCCCCCATTGTGTCGGCTTGGAGCCGCGCCTCTTCGCTATTGCTTTACAATTGTTCGATGACAAATTGCTAAAGCGATACATTAAGTCCCCACCAAATGGGAGCTTTGATACCATTAAAGTTTCTATTGTGCAGTCAAGGAGGTGAGATATTATTGAATTATTGTCACTTACAATACTAAAATTAATAGTTGTAAGAAAATTGTAAGCTTTTAGATAAGTTCTGTACATACCTCTTCCTCAGTGGTGGCGGTGTTGACGGAGTCCATGCTCTGGCACAGCGCGAGCTCCATGTTCTTGTGGTGCGGGGAGGCGGGCCGCGGGGAGGACTGCTGCGGCGAGAGCAGCGCGCCAGCCGTCGCCGTCTGCTGCGCGCCCGGCGGACTCTGCAGCTGCGCTTGCGCTTGGGCTTGCGCTTGCGCTTGTGCCTGCGCTTGCGCCGCCTGCAGGTTCTGCAGCGAGTGGTGCGCCAGAGTCAACTGGTGCTGCTGTACGATGCTTTGCTGCACGATGCTCTGCTGCACTTTGATGTGTTGGTGCACCGCGAGCTGGTGGATCGGGTGCAAGGAAGGTGGCGCGGCGGGAAACGGGGGGGAGAGCCGCTGACGCTTCGCCTGCGCACTCTGCAGCGCTTCGTGCAGCCTCTTCACCGGTAGGGGGCTCTGGCCGAGGTTATCCACGGCTGTGGCGGGGCGTGCCGGCCGAGTCGCGCGACTCCGGCGAGCACCGACTTGGCAGCGACAGGCGAATCAACGCGCGGGACGCGACGTCTCACCGACACCCACGCGCCAGCGCACAACGCGCACCGAGCGCACAATGCGCAGATCACCACTAATTAATTGACTCGACAATTAACGACTGGTTAAATAATCTTTTATATAAAGTACTAGTGAATTGTTTAGAACAAATTTTGAGCCCTCGAGCACTTTTGTTCTCAATTGTGTTATTGAACTTCAAAACTCAGCGGCCGATCCTGGAAAGAAACAAAAATGTATATTACTTTGCTAATTTTATTAATTAAATTAGATAATACCAAAAGCGTCTAATGACATCGATAAATACTTTGAGCGCGCCATTCCAAGTATTATGTTATTAATTATGCCAGAACAAAATTAATCGATAGCAAATTTAGGAAAAATTACAATATATTCTGTTTTGAAATAGAAACTAAATACATCGGTAAAGTGTACTAACAACATTTGGAGACCAATCGATGAATTTATTTAATGTAATCACATTGTTGAGTGCAACAAGTGGGCGTCAAGAGCTTAGATTAAAAATTACTCATAGCAATAAACACCTCGAATACTCTCAATTAAACACTAGACAGATGAGATCACGACACTCGTAGCTAGTAACGATTCTCAAAGACTAATTTAATTTAGGGAAACTGTCGCTTGTGGGAATCCGTTGGATTAGGTAAATAGTTCTCTGTCTCGTAAACTACGTAAAAGTGTGCTCTGTATCACATTAATAAAGTCTTTTATTATATTAGTACAAGGCAACCGAGCAGTGAGCCATTGATGAAAAGAGGTCACGGATGACTATGGACATACGCAATACCAGAGGATACCACAGATGCCGGCGTTTAAGCAAGAGGTACGCTCGCGTGTTCAATTTAAGTCGTAGCGGTTTGAAAATATCGCCAAGAACAGACCAATCCAAACACCGCGATCTGCAGTCCGTCGTTCTTTTGTTTTCATGTCTTCTTAATTTTATTACTTTCCTAATTATTCAAGACTATCTAGAAATGGTTAAACTGGAACACTAAGCAACGGTACTTATTTGCATATAACAAGTACGAAACTTGTACTTTGTCTTAAATTGATTTTCATAAATAATTTGTTGCCAAGGTGGGACAATTGTCATACATTAAACAAATCATAAAACATCATTAGAAAGCCGAAGAATTATTGAAACATTTACCATTTATAGTCCGCAGTCCCTCGTGTTTGTTATCGGGACCTAACTTTACTGTAATTTATATGCACGCAATTTGTTACAAAATAATCCAACGGGCGACACACGCCTTAAGGCAATACGACCCTTGTGTGGCTTGTATGTGGGACTTAGTGAATACCGCAGTAGGCATGTTTACAGAGGCGTCTAAGAAGCTCGCTTCACTCTGACTCATCAATATGCTTGACGAAAGCGTGCATCGAATGCCGTTCATTATTAACTTTAATTATGACAGTTCACCATATAGGAATGCTTTACTCGATCGCGTCCCCG
>JAODUI010000003.1:3338789-3352190 GCA_027563995.1 Papilio gigon
TGTTGTCCATGATGGCCAACTTCACGTGGACGGACGAGCTATATAACCATCCCTCACGCACACGCTTCAGCACACCTTTCGTTCCCGAGACAGGTGTTGCTGCGCCAATGTGAGTGTAGTGTCCCTACACGCCGCCTTACGAATGTGTGCACCTTCCTGCGGCGGAGGATCGTTTTTTATGCCCGGCAGAAATTATAAAAAAGTAAATGGAGGGAAAATTAAATAAAACGTTTACAATGAACCGTTTTCCTGTTCGCTTTGAATCATTCGGTATGCGCTATTTTTCAGGTCGGTTATTCATGTGGCTACCGCTGCGGGAGTGATTACGGCGCTTTTTACTGATGCTCGAGTGATGTAGGAGGGCGTAATTAGGCATGGGGCGGAAAGGCATATCGATTGCGGTGACGCGGCTTTGCGGAAAAATCGATATTTTTGTATTAAAGGTGGCACGCGACGTGTCCGGCGTGCGTCCGTGGATAAGTAAACCTGCGTATCGATCCACCGTGAACATGTTTGACCCTAGTTTACAGCGCGCCTTATAACTTTGCCGCTTTTATCAACAATTGAAAAGTTCCTCTCTGGAAATCTTTTTAATACGGTCCACTCCAATACAATATATCTGTTTTAAAATAACTGTCTGCTCTAAATTTAAAATCACATAATCATCTCTAACGAAAATAATTTAGTTTATAAAATAAGTGTCACCGCAGCAATAAAAAACAACATTCGGCCGTTCATAACATTAAGAAGCTTCATGCCGCAGTCAAAGTTTATAAATATTTTCAGCGGCTTAACAAATTGCTTTAGGCATAAGATCGTAGCGAGTCGGCCAGGACTCTCGCCGGCTGTGCCGCGGCGAATGCAATAAATTATACTCGTGAATAACATGGTGCTCCGTTTAGCTGCGCGAGGCCCCTTTTAATGAAAAAGAGGCGGCTCGAAAGAGTCGAAAACTGAAATGAGCTTCGCTTCTCGGATAAGTTTCTGCTTTAGCCGATCTTAAGCGTCCTTAGCTAAAGGCTCATTGTCTATACGTTCTTTGTGCACTTGTTGTTTGAAGCCATTCATCTCGCAGTCCGACTCCAAGCAACTTTCAATGTTCGATGTACCTCACTTCTCCTCACTTAATGCATTAAGTGAAAACGAACAAAGACATTTTCAGTTAAATTTGAAACTATTAAACATAAATATGCTTCCGAAGAAACAAGAGATAAATTTTCATGTATTTAAAGTGCTAATGAAAACATCATCATCATATCAGCGACACGTCGCCCACTGCTGAGCGTAGGCCTCCCCCATAGATCGCCACGACGATCGGTCCTCGTAATGTAATCAACAAGCTAGATACAAACATTGTAATCTACCGGTCGCAACAGAGTAACTCGTCAAAGCGCGTCAAAAATTCAATTACGTGAACAGGTCGACGCAACACAGTGCTGGTTTCACTGCCGACAATTTGGCCGGAACCTGGGTGCATTACATTAATATCAAGCTGAAAGCCCGGACATTAATTTGCGTCGGAGCACGCGGGGGAAGCCGCAAAATACTAGATGCTATTGCTATTCATAATAAAAGCGGTGCGAGCCGCTAAGTGCCGCAACATCTGGGCACAACGGAGTACTACACTGCGACAAAGAGCCGGCGGATCGCGCCGAGGATTCAGTTACCAGTTACACAAATATACGGCGCACTAATTAAACTAAAGCTAAAGCTTTTGTAATAACACACGACTGGAAATTTCAAATTTGCTACAGAGTATCAAAATTTGCTTGTTAATTACAAATGCAGTCTGAATCCTCAATATCTATTTGGATAGAATTGTTTTAGAATAACTCGACTCAATGTTTCTTTACTTATTTACGTAGAGGTGTTAGCTGCATACTTGTAGCGAGTAGTCTTGATCAACTGTCTGCAGACTTTGAGCAGAAAGTTTAACACGTTCGCTGCGAAACGAGGTCTAAATCATCCCTAATGCAATTTTCCTGTGGTGCGCAAGCAAAAACGTGTACTTCTATGTGGTACGAAGGGTATAACTTTGTTAAGGTAGGTGGGGTCTAATGGACCGCGTGTCGCACTAACGTTAAGTCATGCGGCTCGATAACATCTCGTGCCGCAAGACAGAGAGTACGTAAAAATTGGTGGCGCAACGAACGTGTTAAAACGTCAGTACATCAATGGACATTGTAATTTGCAATAATGTACAACAGCATAAAATAAATTGATGAACGAATGATGGAACCGAATAGACAAGCTCGGTTCCATTTTTCACTTCACTAAAAACTGTAAAGTGAAGCTGCAGTTGGAAAATTAAATAAGTACCTTTACAGGTACCGTGTAACTGCGTTCCAAAGAAAATAGAAAGCACGACCAGTGTAGTGCATCCAGTTAATTAAGTAACAATGCTTTGACGAGCCGACGACGATATTGCGGCCGTAGTTTTATCAATCACCTAAGGTCAAAGGGTGTCACGTATGCAAAACATTCCTGTGACGAATTTTCAACGTTGCTACAAAGCATAGTACGTAGCTGCTGAAAGGAGAGTTCGGTTCACAATAAAGCGCCAGACTAATAGCTGCGGGCTTACATTTTGACAGAACTAATTTAGTGCAGCCAACCACTTTCCTAGTAATAGCTCATTTCGTTATTCACCTAATTCGTACAGCTGCATCGAATATTGTGATCGGGCCTTAGCAGTATCAGTGTCAAGATGCACTTAATAATAATGAAATATTAACTAAACCTATATGTTAGACGTCAGGACGTAAAAGTCGGATATGACGATCAAGCAATAAAAGGAACTAAAAGCTAGGTATGTGAACAAATGTAAGGTATTGCGATAAAAATTAAAGTCGCAGTAAAGTGGGGGCCGGCGGCGTCGCCACTAGTTTACAGCACGACCGTTCCAACGGGAGTGGTGCAATTGCCATATTTTACGAGTTGAAAACACAATAAATGTGACATTTGATTCATGCGAACGTAAAACCTTGTAGAGCCGTAACCGAGCGGAACTCCGACAACACTTAAAAAGATTAAAACGCTTATCGTGTGAGCTCCTTGCTCGTTTTTCATTCTCTTATTTAAGGCCTTTTACTTTTCTTTCCGTTTACGCGATGTTTTCTACTAAGAGATTAAATTCAAGGCGGTTTCAGTGCGCTGCGCTCGGGTACGCGGTCATCGTGTACCTTAACGTTTCTTTTAGCGGTGTAACGCTGCGCTGCTGTTTCAATGACCTTTTCAAAACTAATTTGGAGAGCGGATTTATTCAGTGAAATGTAGTGAATTACCTCGGCCGGTACCGCGCTGGTTCCGCTTGCTTAGACGTTGAAAAATATGCATCATTTAGTTTTAAATAAGTCGACTCGGTTCGGCCACTCGTTTCTTCTCCAAACATTCTTCAATTAATTATATTGTTGGGTTATTACATGGTTGGATAACTTATGAAACGATGAAAATATAACTACTTCTATAGTTTGTTTATTTATTTGCCCAAATAATAAGTACTTAAAGCATGTTTTATTTAATGTCTTATAAGTGTGTCCATAAGTGATCAATTTCTATGATTGTATTAAATAGACAGAAATTCATAGAGAAATTTTAAAGTTTTGTCACACTTAGTTACATCAAGATAATAAACAACAAGTAATGTGGCATCGTCTAAAAATAACATTTCCAATATTTCGTAACTAAAAACAAAAGTGTCAACACTTTCTAACTGGAAATTCTCGATCCACTAACTTCAATCAGGAATTTTAAGCGCTGCATAAATTCGTTTCAGCGCTTGCATCGCTGAAAATAAAATTTCGCACAGCAGCGTCCCGTGAACCTGTTAAAATATTTCGTCAACGAAAACAACGTGTCACCAACTATGTGAGTAGAGTTACGCTTGTTTGTCGGCGAGGGTACTAAACACTGCAGGCTCAGCGCCGACACTAGCGAACATACTTTAGCTAATGGACCGTAGCATTGAGCTTCGAAAAAATAAACTATACAGTAAGGAATAAGTCAAGTTTTTTTTATCGCAATTCATGCGATGTAAAATATTAATCATAAATAAACTGTAAAAACGACAGAAAACTTCGTCATTGGAGTCATCCCTTTGGGTAATCTCATCTTTGGTATATCCTGGTTCTTAAACGAAGAATGACAAAATTGGAAGGAGAAGAAGTCCTGCTAATTAAAAAATATCAGAGTTTGGTGACAGAGCATCTGCACGTAATCAACATGACCCAAGCGGTGAGTTCATCAACCAATTTTCAATTCTATAAACTAATTGGATGGATGGAAATAATTAAAACGGAGCAATTTACTTTCTAGAATATATTTCGTTAAAATAACAAGCATTCGGGTGAAATCGGGCCCCGGTCTGGCCTACATAGAGCGCCGAAAATTTTACGCTAGCTAATAACATACCGTGAAGACTGCGCGGAGTATGGCAACAATTTTAATAAATAATTATTCACCCCCGAATCACCGGGATAAGCTGAGCCCCACCACCTCAACTACGTTATTTAACATGTACACGTCATGTTCGAAGTGCATTGTAAGATTCAAGTATAAATCTTACTAATATGTATAGATAGGAAAGTTTAGATTAATTTGGCATAGATGTAAAACATGTTTTGGAAGAACACAATTTACTAATTATGTTCTTTTATCAGCACCACCTAGTTGGGGCCGTAAATATAAATGCAAAACTTACACAGAAATTTTAATATCTCAACTCTATGTTATGTTTGACTTCAAATAAGAATTATCACAAATCATCTACTTATTTTGTATACAATTGAAATTGCCAAAGATCGTAAAGTCGAAGTTTCTCCAAACGTACTAAATATAGCAGGTTACGACGCCTGTACTATACGGCACTCCCGAAAAGCTGAAGCTAATTGCAGTAAGATACCATCCTTTGCTAATACGATATGTGTTACACGGGGCGCGGCGACATAAATTCATAAAAGACGTAAGAACAACAGACTTGCAAGGGATTCTTAACTTAATGGTGCTAAAGTTAAAGTTCAAATTCGATTTTATGTTTATAGTGTTAGGATGTTTACACACCGACGTGGCCTAATGGAAATTGTGAACCGTGGCCGTGTCGTTACGCGCTGCAAATGTACGTAATGTGTCGTCAAAAGGGTAAAATACTTTAGGGCCGTGATTTCGTTTGTTGCAAATCAGGGTTTACAAGTTCTCGAAACTTCGTCTTCAACAGCATTAATGTTAATTGCAGCGATTTTGGTTTAATTTATTACACTTTTAGTGAAAATATACTAGAGGCAAACAATTACTGTCTTCAATACTTTGACCATTATTAGAGTAGTCAGCTCAATATCAAGCGACTTAATATACCTAAGGAAAATGTTTGTTACTTTACAAGTTTTTAATTTTTCATACACAAAAAAGAATTGATTCCGCCAAAAAAAAATTAAAATTTAAGTCGAAACTACAAAATATTAAAAAACTTCGTGAATAGTCGTTATTATGAAATTATTATTAACAAACTAATTAACTTATTACTCTTATTTCAACTTGTTTTCTCAAACGAATGCTTTATTAAATTCTTTTTGCGTAATTTTTAAACAAAAATGCTCTGACTTTTAATAAGAAAAGTATTCAAAAAATCTGAAACTTCCCGGTTCTTCGTTCAAGGAATTTATAAATACTAAACAACTAAAAGATATCATTTTTTAATTAGTCTGTTCAACTCTAAAAAGGCAAGTTGGGTGGTCAAATAAGTACTGACTTTAAACTCTTACAAGTCTAGAACTACTGTGCAGCTCTCGATGAAATTTGGAAGACAGGCATACATTTGGTTCTCACGCCACTTTCTGCCACACACAGCCCCGTTGCGGAACGGTCTGTACTCCGCGGTATTTCCAAATCAACACGACTAAGGGGCCTTTAAAAAGCGAGCGTATCTCTTTCTCAAACGCTGGCACCGCATCTGCTCCTCTACTGTTGCGGATGTCTATAGGCGTCGACGACCACCTTTGTGGTCCCGCCGATCTTTTGTCTCCTTCTCTTATAAAAGAAAACTGCGTTTCTTATTTAATTTCACGTGTATAAAGTCAACGACAAAAGACAGTGATATTTTAAAATGTCACAGGCGCGAAAATATTTTCAAAAGCTAAACATCACAAGCTTCTAAAAGTGCCAAGATATATTTTAAAAGCCGTAATAGACTCTTCGGTAAAGGTTACAAGCAGAAGTATGATACTCTAGCACGGTGTAGGTAAGCTGGTAATGTTCCAAAAAGCCTATTAGAGTTGCGAGTATACGAAATGATAAATGTCAAAATACTTGCCGCATTGCAGGATAAAGCGGCTCGCAATCGCCCTCTCAATATTAATGGCACGAAGGAAACAACCCGAAGCTGCCGTGTTCGTACAAACGACAAATTATTCGTCAAATATAACATCATTTTTAATTCATATTAGCAACGTTTTTCCCAGTCATGTATTCAGTCCCCGGTCATATCTCAGGGGAGGTCCACCCGTCGGTTAGGTTTTTTACACACACCAAGACTTCACAAACAAGACATTCATGTTTTAACGCCATGTCACCTATTTAACAAGCCTTTTTAGTTATATCAATATAATGCCTCTGTAACTTTGTGTTTCAAAATTTTCAGGTTTGTGTCTTAAATTTTACCGGTTTTTAAACACTAATTATATTAGAATAACAAAGTTTTACTCAGTAAATAATATAAAAACAGAAATAGAAATAATCTTACACGTTTAAACATTTTTGTAAGGAAAGGCGACATCAGGAACGCAATGAATAGAGGGCTCATTCGAAAACCTGAGCTTAACCACGTAAAAGTCAATTAGACGAAATTAAAAACTAGCGCATTTGCAAATTGGCCTGTTTAAGCCTCGGCGTCGGGCTACAATGGCTGGCATACGTTGTGTACTAAAAGTAGAATTATCCTTTTGTATATAAAAATCCTTTTCCGCAGCATTTTTTTTATATTTCAGCATACAAGGAGCAAAGACTACCATCGCATGTCTACCATTGAGGGAAACAATGTCCTTTCATATTGTTAGGACGAGTTTTATTAAAAATCATTTCAAGTTTTCGCGTCCATTATGTGACGTAGTGTCTGGTATGAAGTGACTATTAAAACGATCCTTATTTGTACTCAAGAGGAACATGTCTACCCTTAACATACGGTTGAAAAGTTATAAATGACAATAGCAGTACTGCAGAGTTGAATCCATCGCTCGAGCACCGTACTACAGGTGACAGCGGGAACGAGAGTTCCATATATAAATATATGAATGCCCTTTAAAGTGACGGACAATTTAACATGAAAACGAGCAGCCCGTCTCGTAATTATCCCTTTGATCTCTAACACGTAAGTCACTCATTTGCCGCCGCAAAGTTCCAAGGGTGCGTAGGCTACAGAGGAAACGTTACATTTGATATGCAAGGTGCTTCTAGAAAATTATTCGCTCAGCTCATTGCTAAAAAGAATTAGATTAATCTAAATAGAGTTATGTATTTAATTAAAATTACTGATAGTTTAATGTCAGATTTACAATCGGTTACTGACTACACTTAATTAAAAAAAAATAAGTTACATCTTTGTTATAAACGATTTTAGTATTGTTTCGGAAAATACTATATTTACTGTACATTTTATTTTCCGATATAAAAACTTCCAATTTCTTCATCTTCCACGAAGCCTACATTTAACATCGAATGAAGAAGGCGACGACTTCCAACACCAGTAATATTTATTATTATACTCCTATAAGACATTTTAAGTCACGAATATAACCTTCTTTATGTGTTACTTTTTCGTAGCATGTAAGATCGAATTTAAAACATATAAACTCTTGGTTGTATTCGAGGACATAAAGCGAGTCGATATTTTTACGTGACTTGCACGAACGTCACGCGAGTTTCTAAAACTTGAAGTATTCATATTACCGGACGGTACGAACTGGAGACTGATACACTAAGAATAGTGATGTGAAACATCGATAGTTCAGGGTGCTCGATATTCAATTTAAAGTACAATTTTTATTAACAAGCTTCCAATACTTATAATAACACATTTCACAATATTAAAAACAAATATCGGAAACCGTAGCACTATTAACTAAACCGCAAAGTTTCTTAACTTTCCGTTCATTTTAGATACGATATAACCTGTAAATGTACACGAAAATGGATTTCAAATTATTCCGTACCCGCTTCAGTATCGGTCCGTGTAGTCGCATTTAAATATTCCCAACAGTACTCAACTTTAAACTAAGTTTCGTAGGACAATAGAGGATAATTGTAACTAATTGGTAGAAACGAATGCTTCAAAACTTTTTTTATCTTTACACCGAGATTGTAGATTTTGAAAATGTAGCGAAACATCCTTAGCTACAATCATTGCTACGACAGGTTTGAATTCGATTTTCAGATGATATTTTAAAGACATTAACCACTTTGGTTACCTGGTGACAACTACGTGTGCTGTCAAAACGTGCATCTCTGACGTCACCGAAGTTCCGAGTAATGACAATAGAATGACATTTTAGATTCGCACAGGTATATAGGGTACGTATATGAAATCTAATGAAGTATGTGTTTTAACATACAACATGCGCATTATTTACTGTAAAACATTATTGGTTTAATAAAACATTTTAATTGAACACACAAAATATTTCAATCAATTTAATACCCGTTGAAAGAATAAAACTGTTAAATATTGCAGGCAAGTTTGCCGTGTCGTCACTAGAGGTCGGCGGGTCAGCTGAGTCGAGGCGGCGGGCGGGGGCTGGGGGCGGGGGTGCGAGCGTGGTGGGTGTTGTCATGGCAACCGCGCCCCACAACACGCCACGGCGGCGCCGACTGTGCTATACAGGGCCGGGCTCATTATGTATGTTTTATGAGTTTGTTGGTAGTTACTCGGACTGCAACACATATACGTGTAGGTAAACACGTGTTTGCGGGGAAATAGTACACGCTTTAATATTTAAAAACCACGTATACAGGGGCCGCATTTACATAGCATTTGTGTTTGGCTCCTCGCGTAGCTTTTACAGCTATTAAGCCGCAAGTCAACATAGGAACAAGTTCATGTTTGCCTTTATTTCAAAGCACCTATAGAACACTTTATGTCGGCTAATAGTTCTTCTGCAATGCCTTACATACTTCTATATAATTATGTTAACTTAATGCGTTAGCAGCGACCTCTATGAAGTAGCTTTACGAAATTATTCCTAGTTCTATTCCGAATCAAGTAAAACACAGTACAACACACAGAAATTAAAAATACTTCGAAAATCAAATTAATTACGTAACCGCTAGGAGCTTATCACGTTCTCTGCGGCACCAATTTATGCGGACTTTCCGTCCCTGCGGTACGAGGTGTTATCGACCCGCTCCGTAACTAGATGTTAGTGGGACTTCGGTCCTTAAGACCCTACCTCTCTTAACAAACCCTTCGCACCACGGTGAAGTACACGTTTTTCCTTGGCGCACCACAGGGAAGTTGCATTAGGGATGATTTAGGCCTCGTTTCGCAGCGAACGCGTTAAGCCACTTGAGTACTGGCAATAAGTAATATTTTTGCTTTATTACTCCATTTAATTTGTACTTCCTTGTTCACCCCAAACATGCATCGCGTGTTCATACAAACAGTCAAAATATAATGCACCAAAATCACGAAATAGGAAACATTACATCTGATAAATATGCGATAATACTTGTAAGGAACTCTATCAAAAACTACAGTAGCACGGAAACAATAGAGCAGTTGTATAAGAACAACTTAGAATTTCTTTACATTAGGCAGTAGTTAAAAGCTAATTAAAAAATTTAATATTCTTTTCTAATTAATTGCATTTCATAAAAATTAAACTCTTTTTTAATTTTCAAGTCTCGCGCAAATAAACCAAAATTAAAAGATATCGTAATGAATATTAAAGGTTTTAAAATAATCGCATCACAAATCGTTCAATTCTCATATGAAAACAAAAGATAATGCTCATGAAATTAACATCCCGTCACGGCAGTCAGTGAATAAAAATTCTTCACAAGACTTCTAGAATAAATTTAAATTATATTGCGATAAGGTATGCAAAACAGTTGTTAGTCGAATAACCAGAGACTTACGAAAAAAAGTCACTAATGTTAGGTATATAATTACACCGCAGACGTACTGGCCCATTAGGCTAATAACGCTTTAAGCTCGGATGTGAAACAAAAAGCAAGGTGACAACGTGGGTGCGGCCCCTTAAAGGGCACACACCCTTTTACAGGAACAGGGGCGGAAGGGACATGAACACCTAAACGTACGAGTGCGTAGTCTGGCGTACTCTGTCTTTAGTAATTCGCCGTCTGAAATTACCTCTTCTATACTCATATGAACGTTTCAAAAATTTGAAAAATTACATACTACCTAAACGCATGCGGTGACCCGTTTTTCTTTAGGATCGGTAGACATGTCAGGTTCATTTAGACATACTTATGGTACTAATATAAGAAAGGCGAAATGATTGTTAGCAGGTAACACTAAAAGGGCTGGATGGATTTACTTAAAATTTGACACATAGACAGATGTCTGTCTAATAACGCGGATCGTACTAAGTTTTTTTTTTGTTTTAATTTCGAGTAGAGAAGTAAGGGTGCAAAAGTTAGTATCGAAAAAAATATATATTGTACATTTTTCACACATTAACATTCAACGACTTGAAATATTTATCACACAGAACTCGTTTTGAACACAATAACCTTGATCAAGGTGACATTGAAGTAAAGTAATTAGTATACTTTTTTCATATGAACGTTAATAAAAAAGGTTTTACTCTATGTATATTCCTATAGCTCACGTTCACTTTGACTAAATACTCAGCGATAATGGTTGTTCCAAGAAATAACAGCTACTTAATAAAGTAATTGGAGGCATAAAAGTTACTTAACCCTCAGCCGCCATTATGATAACAAATTCTGTATGGGTAGCGAGTCCGCTGGAGCGTAGCCTCTTGTAGACTATCTACGGAAATATAGTAAACGAATAATTGTCTTAACACCCCACTAGATGGCGTTTATAAATATATTTATCAAATCATTGTTGCGATTTACAAAAACATAAAATGAAATGAAATGAAATGAATAAAACATGTTTTTTTAAATATAACATTGGGTACTTTAGATGACAATGTTTTGTCTTTATCCCAATTAATTGTTACCTTTTGTCCAGTATATATAAAAATGCTTACAATAGTTTCGTTGTGTCGTTGAAAATAATTAATACAACAATAGGGTGAACACGAAAACGTAAAGTAGATTTGACTCGACTAGCCTCGGTCACGAATATGTCACTCAAATTATTATTACTCCGACTTTTGTTTTATTTTAGTACATTTTATTATTATTAATCGTAATTTTTAATCTATATTGCCTTTAACTTGGGTGGTTTATTAATACACTTAGCACTAAATTTAAGACATTTTATTAACGTTACAGGTTTTGTTTTCCATAAGGCTTCTATCACCTGTCACTTACTAATATTTCATATTCATCATCATTTATGTATCAATATTATTCTTAGTACATCAAAGAGTCAAGTAAATCCAACATGCTCCAACATTCTACAATAGAACCAAGTTTCTCGACCGACGTAAACTTTCAGCTTTCAAAAGATATTAAATAATACATTGCTTTTTCAACCTCGATAGCGGAACTAAAACACTTCTCAATTTTATATTAAGACTTTAAAATTTATTTGAGAATGTATTGAAAATATCAAGAACAACCAACCACAACAAAACAATACAAAAAAAGTGTACGCCCCAAGAACATTCACTCAGCTTTCACTCGACGAACAAGATCTCAAAGAATTAAAGTAAAAGAAAAAAGGAATCAAAGAAACGCAGCCGTATCGTATCGACGTTGAATTTCAGTATAAACGAGCATTTAACAACTCTACGAAGTTAAGTTTTAACTTAAACCGTACCTGGAAAAACACGGTCACACGTGTTTAATAAGTTAACTCCGGATGAAATTGCCGCAATATAAAAACAAGACTGGCAAAACAGGAACGAACAGTATTTCCTCGGAATCCAGGTTATGGCCGGAAGGTAAAGCGCCGAAGTCTTCAAATATTAAACGCAACAAACACATATATTCCAACATACAAATATAGATACATATAGCAATTTTAATAAAAACCTTCTTCACAAAGAAGCTCCAATAGCCAAATGGTTAAAGATACGGATATCCGATCACATTGCCGACGGTTCGAAGCCCACCGTTCGACAATTGTCATAAACCATATCCTAACACAAGCCTAGAGCTTAATTGGAGTGTTAAAAAAAAAATAAGTGAGTCAGAAAAAAATCCGCTAATGTTTTAATTTAAAAAAAAATACTGAAATATACAAATTACTTCTTATGTAACATATAAGTAATGTTAATACAACATTCATATAGCTTAGAAACTGTATGTTCCTTTATTAAACGAAGCGACAAAGCTAGAAGTCACCATTACATTTCTACAAATACGTATTTTATTTAATTTAAACAATAATGTATCGATGGTAACTAGATTATTTAAGATTGAAAGTGGATGACTACGAAGGTAGAGGAAGACCGAAAGTGTGGAAGGATTGTGTGTAAGAGGATATTCGTAAAAAGGGTATGAGTTCAGGTTTGACAGACGTATGGAAGAGTACATACTGTGCCGACCCTCCGCAGGGAAAAGGACGGGTTGATGATGATATAGTAACTTTTAATAACAGTAATCTATTTCTTCATCTCGTGGTCAAATATTAAAGCCAATTCGGTAAACTATCACATCATGACAATCATCACATATACGTCATTGTTTTTCAACCAAGTTTCATGTATTCATTACACGATCGAATCTCAAAGAATAACTAAACAACATTTTCCCAGTTAATTCTTATTGCATTGAAATCGAATACGATGTATCGAATTACAAAAACATTATCGGAGTTCATTGCTCTTTTCCTTTAACTAATTACACAATATACGTTAGCAATTTGCTTGTATCGCAAAGTAATTTGACGATTGCTGTACATAATTGTACCCGGTACACTTACGAACTACATTAGAATTTATTTACGCAGTAAAGGTTATTGGTCTATAACAAACTACTATTTTCATAAAACATCGAAATATAGGATATAGGATAATTACTCGTACTCTAACTCCGAACAATGTATTAATTGACGTTTTGAGTAACTTTGGAAACACAAATACGATTATCAATGTATTAAAAAGTGTTAAAGTTCATAAAGTAGCATAAGATCTCGCAAAAGGATGAATCCAAGTGTTTTTCAGTCTCATTATCATCAATCTATTGTCCACTGCTGAACGTAGGGCTCTCCTATCAAGAGTGACGATGACCGGTCCTGTGCCGCCCGCATCCAGT
>JAODUI010000003.1:3353112-3366217 GCA_027563995.1 Papilio gigon
TGACCGGTCCTGTGCCGCCCGCATCCAGTACACGCCCGCAATCTTGACCAAGTCACCGGTCCATCGTACGGGAGGTCTACCAGTCTCGTAACCATATTATTAACACCATTACTTTTTGCCTCAATCAAAACAAAAAGTTTAAAAATGCATATAATTTTAGAAAGTTTCAGAAGCATTAAATTCCTAAGAATTAATCAGCACCGCTTGGCACAGCGCGGCTTATTTGAAATTCTCTTTCATCGTGTCGACGTACTTAAAGTGGAATGATATGAAAACGCGTGCTGCACGCATACTTCAGAATAAACATTTCAAATTCTGTCACTTAATACTGAACGCAACGAAAATAACACAACAGCAATTTTATGTTCATTATGTGAAAGTGCACATATTTTCATTAATTAAAACTCCTTAGAGTATGCCGTAAGACATATAATGATATTTCAGAAAACTTTAGAAATTGTACTTTTTTTTTTGTAAAAAATGTTACCAGATTTTTGTTAATTTTCTAATATTTCTTGTGACATTCCTAGTAAGCTTGAAAGCTTTTGTTAGGATATGGTCCACAATAGACGAATGGCGAGATTCAAACCCACGACCGCTATATCTGTAGTCAGTACCTTTAACCATTAGGCTATTGGCGCTTCTTCTTAAATTAATAATTGTAAATTATTAATCCCCTTAATCCTGAGCGCACTTGTTAAGCGCTTGACCAGACCGAACCGTACTTGACATTGTCCAGGCACGATCCCCGCCAAGCACCAATGTGTTTCTCGATTTTCGAATTTCATGTACATCTATGCGAAGTTCTTACGGTGAAAGAAAACAACGTGATGGAACCTACACATATCGGCGAAGAAATTCAAAGATATATGTGAAGTCAACAAACTGTGCCAGCGTGGTTGACTATGGCCTAGTCCCCCTTTATAATAGGGTAGGCTCCGAACCCCTTAGCGGGGACACACAGTGAGTAATCCCATTAAGATAAATATACATTTAAATGATAATTAATTTGAGTCATAGGCAAAATCAGCGGCAACTGAATTTAAATGTGATTTCTATCCAGTTCTAATGAGTCTAGTACGTAACTATTGAATTAAACAAAGCACTAATCAGGCTTGATTCCAATGCTAATTGCTTTACACGTGGACAAATTGACACGTTTGTTTACACACATATCTAATCATTTATGTAAATTTTATATTATTCAGTAGAACATTGAATTGTGGTTATTAATTAAAAACAAAGCTGTTGAATTAAATTATTAAAACTTTCGTGAAACATTTGACTATACTACTTAAAAAAAGGCTTAAGTCACGTGTAAATCGGTGTCGGTACAGACTAGTTTCGAGCCCATCGGGGACTCTTTTACTAATATTGGTACTAACATCGATTTACACGTAAGTTAAGCAGTTTTTATAACTAGTATAGCTGTTGAAATTATTAATTACGTGTCTACTATAACATTGATAATTTGCATCGCTTGGTATCTAAGTTTTACTTCAAATGACGTCATATAAAGGCTGGAATGTGATTGTCAGCTTATATACGACCTTTTTGAAGATTTTTTCCGACATAATTCCGTTAATACCATCCCATCGTGATAATTTAAGTGTAGTCTATTATGAAAAATCATTAATGACAGTTAGTGTGTGAATAAATCTTTAATCTTATGATCTCTCATTATGTGTCTCTTGCGCACATTCGACGCGTTTACATACATTAGATAACAAACAAATGAATAAACAGAAGTACTTTTTAAACAATAACTAGTTTGTTATCAAAAACTTATAAATTTATCATGACGTGATCTTTAAAAAAAAGTCATAATACGATGCTATACGATGTAAAATAAAATTGATACAATGGTTAGGTAATAGGTGAACAGTCGGCCGGAAATTGGGGCGCGGGCATGGGTCGGCGCGCGCGCACGCCGGAAATCAAACCGCGTCCGACACACATCGTTCTCATTGTATGTTGCCACTGCGCACTGGCACACCGGCGCTCCTACAATGCGGTCACAATGCTAACAATGATGATTCGTTGATAAAATTGTTGACAAGTTTGTATCAGATATATTTAGTTTGTACAACGTTGACACAAGGCAATCAAGCAAGATCGTAATTTAAAGGTTATTTGCAGTACGCAGTTTACGTACCCAGAATATTGATTGCAGTTGCATTGACAATGATACTGAGTATCCTAATAAAGGGGCTTGGCCTTGTCTTCCTTAATCCATCGCATGCGCAGTAACACCGCAGTAGCACTGGCAAGTAATAAAAACAAAAGACTATATATACAATCATATTTGATAAAGCGCACATGAGTGTAAAAATTACAAAATTTGGGTATGGCAGTGGCTCTACTGAATGAAGTGAACTTTTTAAAACCATTAAAGACAACACGAAGTTATATAGTGCAGTAAGATATATATTAAACATTCACGATGTCTCATATACGAAAATGTTAACACCCTGTACAGAATATCTCGTTAACACAAACTTCATAGAGCTATGTTCATAATGAAATGTCTAGTGTCCATCTAAGTCGAACGTAATAAAGCGTTATCGACTTACGTCAGGAATTTGAACGACATACCACAGCGCCGCAGCGTCGGGACAATGTGAGCAGTGCAGACAACACTTCAACGATTATTGCCGAAAGAAATAATTCATTAGAATAAAACAATCCTTCTAAATCTAAATCTAAATTCACTAATGGAACCCAAATTGAATGACATTTTATTATCTTATTCACAAAGCAACGGACATCTTCAGAAAACCTTCTGTCTGTCGGGTTAAACAGAATTGTCCATGGACGCTTGTATCAAAATTATTGTAGTCCCAAATTATCCCCGTAATCTCATAAATTTGTAAGCACGTATCAATTAGATGTCAAGAAATCATTTTGATATAGAAATATGTCATGTAACGAAATACTGGTTACATTTTTCGAAATTTTACAACCGTACATGTAGACTTGACATGTACGATTTCAAAATCGTAGCACGTTAGTGCTTACCGTGCTTCAAACTTAATGAGAGCATTCATACAACTACCTTCAGTCGGAACTTGTTTAGTCGCTATGAGAGTAACTGAAATTTTACACATAACATCATATATTATTCTGTGACGATACTAGTCATCAATTCTATGTCACTTTGTAAGCATTATCCCAAAATAAAATATTACATTTTTGGAACCACTTTCACCTATGATAATTAAAGACGGTTTTCATAGCTTAAATCACTAAAATATATTTCATTTATAACCGTAGAATATCACTTTCGTAATGTGACACTTTTATTGTTAGAAAATGACATCCCTTTCATTCTATTTGACAAAACAATGACAATAACATGTATCTTCAAGTGTCACGGCAGTGGAATTCAACGGTAACGCAAGTCAAAACCGATTGACATATATTCGTATCTAGAAAGGGTGACTAGGACACAGTCAACCACGCTGGCTCAGTGCGGGTTGGTTGACATCATACATGACTTTAAATTTCTTCACAGATATATGCACGTTGCATCACGATGTTTTCCTTCAGTGTCGGAACGCCGTAGGAAATTTGAAAATCGAAACACATTTATTTATATATAATGGGCGTCGTATCTGTTCGTAAATTACGGTATGGTGCTTAACAACTACACTACCAACAGTCTTTCTCCAAAAACAATTAATTTATAAGGCTTGTCTTTGTGAAAGCGATAAATAATGATATCGAAACTATTATTGCAATACGATTTCGTAATGGCCGTCACTTTCAGTCACGGCGGTGCGCACGCGCCGGATTCGAAATCGCAACCGAACAATTACGTTGCGTTGTGATGCGTTACAACCCGTGCCCCTGTACATCCGTTCTGCTGCAAGCGTATAAAAAAATATATATTGCTTAACCCCAACGCACCTCCTATACCTATACTAATAGACTAAAATATAATGCGGAGAAAAATTGTATTAAAACGAAAAACATTGCATTTTTTAGTTCTTTTAAGGTCACAATACTGACACACTAATTAGTCCCGTCAAACTATCGTTAAAATCTACGCAATTGTTTTGGAACGAATATGATTTTTTAAAGAGAGCGAAAGAAAATAGTGGGATCAATCACGAGACTTCATTCTGTGGTTATCCATAACGAACCAACAGAGGGCAGTAAGTTCACAATTAGCATCGATATTGTTGGGCTTTGGTAAACAAATAAAAGTTGCAGTAAAGCTTTTATTGTTGTGCCACGACGATAAGCAGCACAGTGGTATCTCACGCAATCAACGCAACAACATAATAACACAACAAAAGGATTATGATTGCCGCAATGAATAAATATAAAGTAATAATCGATAACACGTATTCATTCCCAAGCGGTATTATAATAAAAATTAAAATGTAATTTCGATTGTGCTATGTCTTTGTTCAAAGTCGCATGAAACCCGATCCATCGGTTCCCACAATTATCATCAAATTACCTGTACGAGACTTGTTTATAATGTTGAATTAACTTGGAACTATTGAGTTGATGTGGTGACGTCATAACTCGTCGTTTTAATTGAATTTCCAATTAACAATATTCATACCAAATTCTTAACTATTAGGCTACTGGCTCATTATAATATTGTGACACAATTATATTACACAACTTAATTTTCATCTTTAGCTAGCAACTTCGTCTGCATGAAATTTCAAAATAAAACTAAACAAGCATAACATGCGCTATTTTAAACAGTAATTTATCTACGAGGCACATTTCATCCAGATCTAATTAACTATTTTGGAATTACCTGCTAACAAACATCCCAGTGGAAGGCGAGGTACCGTATACCATGGGAGGCATTGGGGAAGGCCTATGTCCAGCATTGGGCGAGAATTATTATGATGATAGTGAAACATACATCCATCCATTATAAACTTTCGTAATTATAATATTAGTATGAATATAGTAAATAAACTTGACCGCGTTTACAGTAAGCGCTGTTATCATAAAAAACATATAATTAAGTCTCTATAACGATTCGAAACATAATCCATCTTTACCTTATACGTTGCGACATGTGACCTATATTAATAAAAAAATCGATAATTTGCGATTGTGTTGATACACGGTCGCGATAAAAACGTAGCTTTATTATAAAAGCTGTGTCGAGCATTTTACATGTGTTCGTAATAATGTACATTACCTAGTACTGCTATAATTATCTGAATTTACATCGAGTTTTGTTTGAATCGAAGGGAAATTTAATTGGACTCTTAAAACGTAAATTACCTTTTATTTTCAATTAACAAACTAAATGCAATCTAATAGAAACAATTAACAAAACGTAGTCGCTCTCAGTGGCGGCGGATCTGATGACTGGTTGATGTGGCCCGAGGCCACGCGCAGAGCCCAGGACAGAGTGAGCTGGCCCCGTACTGTGGACGCTGTCAACCCCACTACGGGGCTATACAACATTAAGAGAGGTAAGTAATTTGATCTTGCATACTATGCTATTATAAATATGTACCTAACATATCCATTATTATGTTCTAGACAAATGGTTTCGCTATGTAAACATGGACGGATGGACAAAATTATACATTTAAGTACGGGGTTTTAAATAATTTTCATTTTTTTAACAGTGTGAATTCAGATGTGACGGCTGATAGAGATGTATAGAATAGTGCGTACTGTGCCAACCCTCCGTAGGGAAAAAGGCTGGTTAATAAAGTACTGAGTTATAAATAAATAGCGAACAGGTAGTACATACAATTTTAATGACATTCAAGACAAGTTAAGCAATTATTTAAGGAATCAAGTAATATGCGTTATAAATTACTTCGTGGCCTAGAATAAAGAAATTTATAAGCAGTGAGGCATACGTGCTGCGTGCAAGGAAAAACTAAAGTACTTGTGAACACGCGAACCTCGCCCTAGTCGCCGCCAAATCGATGTTCATTAAATAAAACTTGACTGAACTATAGTAGCTACCATATTAGTTACAGTTCAATTATAAAATATGTTGACAATTTTTTTCATACATAAAATATTAACATCCTTTTGTTTTTTTTACTAATATTTCTTATACCATTCCAACTAATCTATACGCTTGTGCTAGGATATAGTTTAGAACAATAGTCGAATAGCTACATTCGAAGTCTCGACCACATGATTGGAAGTCCGTACTCTTAACCATTAGGCATTGGCTCTTCGAAATTAAAAGTAGAGTTCCCGATTTATTTGGTAGTTACTGTAGAATAGATGAAATACAACCCATGGGGGTCGTCCGAGCTGCAGGGGTGCGGCTGGCGACGCCCGTGCCATGACAAAACAAAAGACGTGCAGTAAAAGTATTTCATTGTTACGTATATTTACCTTGTTCACCGTGATAGTATATCGCCTAAAACTTGTCATAAATGTGAGGCTTATTTAGCAAAAAATAATTATTGACATCTGTTCTATGGTTGCTGCAATCATACATAAGAAAGTTTAAAAAATTGCACTAAATTAGGAAAGTATTGAAAGGGGTGGAATGAATAGTAATTAATTAATTTTCTTAATATTTTTTACGAAATACTAATAAAAATAATGTAATCATAGGACAGTGACAAAGTCTGCACATTTCACATTAACGGCGCTACACGTTATTATGAAATACTATCCTACCCTGTTCGTTCTGTAATACCTCTCCGGGGAGTTTCCCTGGAATTCTGTTAACAATGTATCCCCCGGCTTGAGCCCGAGACTACACAGAATCAAATATTACAATTTCCTCGTAAAATTATATACTTTGAACTATGTCTATAAAGAAATACAAGAATTACAAGTATTGAGTTATTTATTTCCAAACTATCTTTCGCACGCGTATTCGACCGCGCGGAATTAAAAAAAAAACTTGGTAATCTACGTGTTTTTCCAGACTATATTCTTTATATGTACCAAATTTCATGAAGATCAGTTCAACATGCAAACTTACGTATTTATATTATTAAGAGCGAGATGACGTAAGTTTATTTAAACAAAGGGGATGATATCTCGTTTGCTCGATTCTTCGGATACACTATAGTCGATTTTATTTTATCAAGAAATCTTTCAAATTAAATTTTTAATCGACTTCAAAGAGCAGGAGATTTTTTAATTTGTTTAGGTTTTTTTTATGTCTTTTATTTTTATATATCTATATATTGCTGTTCGTTAGTCACGCTAAAACTCGACAACGGCTGAACGGATTTATCTTATCTTGGTGTTGGAATGTTCGTGAAGATCTAGGGATGGTTTAAAAGGTGAGGAAAATTAAAAAACTCCAATGGTAGATGTAAAAGTAGCCCTTTTCCATTTCCCACATAACCATTTTTTCCGAGCAGGAAATGGTTTTTTTATTGCCTTTAAGGCGAAACAGAGTTCGCGCAGTCAGCTAGTTTATTTATATATATAAATTATAAAATGGTAGTGTACAATCGGAGAAATAAAGTTATTACGATGATCATGTAATATTTTTGACAGAATATTATCTGCACGCGACCTCGTCCGCGTGGAATTAAAGGAAATTGTATGTGGTTATGCACAAAATAAACTAATATCATTTAACTTTCCAACTTTGGTCTTAAATAGTTGGTAAATCTTAGGACTTCCCGGAGTTCATGTTTTTGCGGTAACATTAAACGCAGATACATGTCGTCGATTAAATAGAAAAATGACATTTTTCAAAAATTTCGAAATATTAGATTAGTACTTAAAATAAAGTACATTTTGAATACTAACATTTTTCTATTTAATTGACGACGTGTAAATTTATTAAATTGAATAGTAATATTGAACGTAGTTAAAACCGTTTTATAACTAAACTATTTAAGCTCACAAACTAAATGTAAAACGGCCCCACACTCACGTAGTCATGCGAGATGCTGAGACGTGATGAATATAATCGTTTAATAACTATTTATTACAATAATGGTAAAAATATTAGTATTATGGATCGTAGGTTGCTTACCAAATTCTTATGTAGTGTTGATATGCTCGCAGTCTTTAGGTTATGTCGCAAACGTCGATGTTACTTCGTTCTTGATTATACTTTTTGTAAATATTGTTTAAATTCAGGCACTAGTATGATATGTATTTAATTCCAATCTTAATTAAATCTTAATTATATGAGAAAAGTATAATTGCACGTCATTCAGTCCATAAAGTCATGTTTTGCTTCGTTGTTTGTTTACGAACTTCTATATTCTTTTATAACTGATATTTTTATAGTTTATTTATAACGTAAAGCTGACGAAATGCAAATAAAACACTTCATTTTGCAATCAAATTACGTTCATGGTATGGCGTCTTAGACTTGATGTTGGATGACAAAAGTAAAGGTATTAAACACGCACAGAAACTAAATTGTCACTTGAATATAATTAAAATGTTAAGAAACACTTCTAATATAATCTAGTTGTTATTGTATGTTTTGAGGATATTGTATTTGTTCGCAATGGAAAGCGTGCTAAAGTGTCAGGCAGTCGGAATTGTCAAATGAGTCGCACATGCGCATTGCAACCCTTCGTTTTGACAGGATGCGTAAGTCGATAAAACAGTGCTTCCGTAGTCAATTCAGCCTATTAGAAACAAGTTACAAACTGTATCAGTCTGTTAATTATTAGTTTATTTAATTATTTTTGGTTCAAGATCTAATCAATATAGTATGTTAGGTTAGTTCACGTAATAAATATGGTGTTTAACTCTAGATTTCCATGGCAACATATTACTTACATATAGTAACTAACTTATGCATCAATACAAGTAGCACTGCAGTTGAGACCCACAGTAAGGTTAAGGAATAAACAAAACATTTTACATATAACTATTTATAATTGTATAAGTTTCTGTCTATTTAGATATCCGCTGCTCTAGAGTATCCAACGCCGGCCAAATTAAACATAGCACATTGAAAAACAAAAGAAGGTCCTAAAAGTAGAAACAAGAAGAAACTAGCAATTTTATATTTCGTTTAAAAAAATGACTGTCGCATATTTAAATAATTTAATTCACATAGTAATTCTATGTTCAGTGTTCTCACGTAATACGTATTTTTAAATGAGAAACAATAGAATTATAATTTCGTAAAACTTATTTTATTTTATAAACTTATCTAACATTAAAAGTATTAAAATAATATAACATTTAAACTAACACAAGCACGCGATCACGGGGCAACGACTGCGAACCTTTGTTACACCAACAGCAATTAACACGCCATGAATATATAAACAGAAAACAAAGATAATGGCTCGAACCTAATTTGGGCACACGCGGTATAGTCCGCGTTATCTACTACTAGCTTCTAGGAATGGTAACATGATAATACACACAAGGGAACCAACCCGGCTTCAAACGGAAAACATGTCAACACTTTTACTTTAGTCATGAACCAACCTGTTACACTATTTTTTTTACATGGATTTACCTCTATGCCATTACCCATAGAGATTTTTTTTTTTAATTTACACTAACTGTTGTAGATAGAGTTATATAACGTAACTATATAATATTTCCTCTGGTATTGCCGATGTCCATGGACTTCGATGATCGCTCTTGCGATCCCGCTGCTCGTTTGCCTCTTTCTTGTATGATAAAAATCATGTTAAACTAGAACAGCGGAAAAGGCAAGATTACCACCATTATTATCAATAACATTTGATTGTACAACAAAGTATCTAGAGTATCAAAACAGTCTGAACTGTGAGACCAATAAATAATCCTTTATAGTTCTTTGTGAGTAGGCAATGAGTCGGAACCCGGTTCGTATCGTAGCATTATTGTAATGTACAAAACTGGGCACGACTATGATTCTAGTAAAGCACCGGCCATTAGTCTCTACTTTATGTATCGTAACAAACACATCTATTCCCCAGTCCTTTAAGACAATCGTACTACTGTAAATTTCCACTGAAAAAACACTTGTATTAAACTTCTTTTTGGACAGTGAAAACCTACATTTAGACTTAAGTAAATTAAGTCTACTATAGCAGTCATTTTGTCTTGAATTCAACTCATAGCTTACAAAGTTGTTCTCCCCTGCCTTCTACCTTCAGACCTTTTCTAGACCCATAGAACTAAAATTCTTATCGTTATGTAAACAATTCACATACCATATAAAGACCTAATGGAAGTCTGTGAGTGTAAACATATAAAAACTAAACTCATCGCCGTAGAGCACTCCCAATGGACGTGAAGAAGCTAGCACAGCGCTGTTACAAATACGACCTTAGGCTAAATTTTCATTATGTATGTTCAAAATGTTGATAACATACCATACAAGATGGTCTTATATTTCGTCAAATTATAAGATTTTTAATTCACTGACATCTAATAATTTACAGTTGACTCTTTTTAATAATTTACTCTATACTAAAATATATCTAACAATTGATGAAACGCTATAGAATCAAAAGGAAAGACCAAACAAAGGGAGCATTCTAAAAGTTCCTCCACGTCAACCACACGCCAACGTCTAGCGGTCCGCGAGCCGTCAACTGTTTTGCTAATAAATTTATTATCTGTATCCCGCTCAATCAGCGTCGTCGAGATGTAACAGGCGTACGCCGCGACTATCGCGAGGCGCAGTTGTGCTGAATAGACGAGGAATAGCTAAGTGCGCGGTTCCCTAACAAATGCGCTACAACCTTAAATCCAAGTAGCCGTCTATTGTTTACGATGAATTAAGAACATCCTTGAGCCTTTGCAGCCGCTAACAGAAACAATTAGAAATCCAATTCAAACATCGTTGCGTGCTACCGAAAACAATTAGTACTATTGAGATCTAGGTTCTCTGGTTAGAAACCATTTACCACTATTATCATTCGAATGCAACATTCAAATAGCTATATTATTCTAGTTAAATAACTTAGCAAAATGAGAAAATGTTTACACATCGGTCAGCTAAAGATCTTCAAAGTGAAATGGACCTAAAGTGTAACATATGTTCTCATAGCGCGCAATTGTCCCAACTACTGTTGTATGAAGCTCTAAGTGAAGATCGCTTCGAATCATGTTCAAAAGGACAAGTCCCTTACTTCGCTTATCTAGTATCGTATCATCTTCTGAGAGGCATAACTACATTGAGGCGTCTAGAATAAGTCAGTCCTCCTACACGCAATATAAGCTTTGCATATTGCTACTTCAGCAACGTTATGGAAAATTCCAGTTTATTTGAGAATTGTACGTTATTGCGGTTTAAGTCGAGTACTGTTTACATCTTACTCTATTGCCTTTGAGGTGATATAAATATGATTTACAAAGAATAATTTTGTCTACTTCCTTGTCGACTACCTTCTTAACGAGGGGGTACGCCAGGTCCTTTGAGGTACCAACCAATGGACATACCGCTAAGACTGGTTTTTAGGTCAAGACGGACCCATACTATTCTGTTGACCAGACTTGTCCTAACTAGTATAACATGAATACTACATTGTGGGTCATGAAAACGACGTGTGATAGCGTACGGCGCGCGCGCAATTCAATCTGCGCATCCAAGATGGCGTGCATAGAGCACGAAGCACGCGCCGTGTCCGTCGCGGTTGGCCGGCCAAGCGCGAACCGTTTTTATACATAAACATTGTTCGCAGTAGAGAAATCGACGGGCGTGACAGCGGCCATTGTTGTATGCCATTTTAAACTCGGTGAATATTAGAGCGTGATACACTTAAATAATTTATATCGACATAAGTATAATCCTCACTTCTACCCGGCTTAAATTCATGCACTAAACATTACCTGACCTAAGCTTACTAGGTTCAAGGTCACACAGTTATAGCTAACTGTTGACTCAGGGAACTATCGATTGAAGATTGAATGCTGCTATCATTCTTATTTATTTAAAGTTATTACACTAACTGATACATTTGTAATAGTTGTAATAACATGAGCAACCTTTTATTTGCATATATCGTACTTTTGGATAAAAGTAAAAAAATATAATAATCTATTGTCATTTAAATTACACAATAAGATTTTTCTTTATTTCCAGACCGCTCATTTATTTACATGTAAGTGTAGAACTTCATCATACAAAAAGATCAAGTTTTTTTTAATAGTTTAGTCTGTTATTTCAAAAAGTATATTTGTCTCTGGTCACCTATTTAACTACGTTTCCGTTACATTACAATTTTGAAATGTCCCTTGTTAATGTCTATTCAGGCACGTCGTTTAAAATGATCCATATCTATGCGCATATGCAATAAACCCGCATGTTTTGTACGAAGCGGTGGCTCATTACTATTGATCGGCATTTGTTAGTTTCGTTTCTTAGTAGACTTGAAGATAATAGAGTGTACTTACTGAACATGTTTTAGAAATTTCAACGAGTTAATTTTATCCGACTACTCACATTATCAAAGTAACTTATTAGTTTTAAAGATCTGAACATGTTTCCGCAGTGGGAACTCACGATGCTTAACGCATTGTTAGATGACGAACCTTTATACTGCTGTTATAAAGAAATATAAAACCAAACAACAAGAACTAAGGAGGGGACGTAAAATTAATTATGTGTAAAATGTCAACCGCGTTCCCTTGAAAAGTTCGAAACAGTTTTATACGACTCGGTTGCACGTGACTTAGAAAATATTTAGTGTGACCTTTAATGAAAGGAATGGAGGATATTGTTTCGTTTAATATTCCGATAGACATATATGAGCATTAGTAAACTACCTACACTAATATAAAGAGTAAAGGGGATATGTATATAGAACAAAGTAATCACTACCGAATCAATTTTAAAAAAGCATAGAATTTAAAGTCTGTCCGATCTACAAGGCCGGATAAAACCCCTATATTATAACTATAAGATCATAAATACATTAAGTGTATTACTTTCCAGTAACTGTGACCATTTCGAGGTAACTTTAAAAGATTCCGTCGTGTGATACAGCATGGCTTGTTAAATAGTTTGTTAATAACTGTATCGCATGCTACAACAGACACGCGTTCGCGACGTTTCAATTGGATTTTTATACTTACGTTTCCTTGATATTTAAAATTAATCTAGTACTCTTTGTTTCCCGTACCGTTCGCACTCACCCTGAAGATGAGCCCCCGATGGGCTCGAAACTAGTCGGTACTGACACCGAGTTACACGTGAGTTAAGCCG
>JAODUI010000003.1:3366616-3386776 GCA_027563995.1 Papilio gigon
CCCACTCACCCTGAAGATGAGCCCCCGATGGGCTCGAAACTAGTCGGTACTGACACCGAGTTACACGTGAGTTAAGCTGTTTTATAAGCAGTATACTCTTTGTTTATTGATCATCGGTTTACTATACGACCTCACTGAAGATCTCGGAGCCTACCCTATTAAGGGTGACTAGGCCATAGTTAACCACGCTGGCCCAGTGAGGGTAGTCTTCACTCATCTTTGAATTTCTTCGCCACATATGTGCAGATTGTATAACAATGTTTTCCTTGACCGTAAAACACTTTAATTTGTCCCCAACGAATTACAAATTCAAATTGCCAATATCCCAAAGTCAAGAACAACAGATATTTTGAAACAATCACTGTATTGACAAGTACTTATTAGTCATTCCTAAACCAAACTAATGAATAACTCAATATAATTTATTGTATTTGGTATCGTCCTGAGGACGCCAGAGAAAGCTTACGCTCTAAACCCAGGTACATTCAAATTTAACTGAACAGTCGGAGTTTTCAATTTAATTGTATATGTGTTGCCCACACTTTTAAATTCTGCAGTTCAGTTTTTCTTGAAGATGTGGAGCCTAAGACAGAATTAAAAAAAAATACTGTTTAATTCACCTGTACTGAGATATTTTAATTGACAGTTCATGACGTTTTAGTACACATTTTTCGCAATGGACTGTGAAAAGTCCCGCTTGTGGGTATTAATACATTATATATGCACCATACCAGTACTGGATTGCTGGATAACACTTCAATTTGTCAATTATTAAGTGGCAGTTAATGAAATCAAATCAGTATACTGTATTATTTATTTATTTGGCATTAATTCAATAGGAATTAAAAGCAATTAACAATTCTATATGGAAAAGTAGATCACGTGACCTTTAACACAACACCAACCTGCCCTTTCCCCTACGGAGAGGCGGCACAGTACGTGCTCTTCCACACATCTCTCTCTCTGACGTCACATTGAATCCCTTTGTTCAAGGAATATTGTTATGTATTAATCAAATCATCGTATTGTCATTGTATTTTCTATATAATTCATCTTATTTTTCTAAAGCTGAAATTCTTTTTAAAACAGTTCCAATACAACCTTCTTACGCATATCCTCTTTCGCATAATCCAACCATAATTTCGGTCTTCCTCTAGATTTGTGGCCATCCATAATATCATTATTTTCCTGTTTGTTATGTTAAACGTCCATCTTACTGATTTCATAAAAGCTAAAGTTTAGAAGGATGGAACGATGTTGCAGGTAACTTTTTTTTTTAAATCTAAAACTAATTTCTTGTATCCATTCTAGTTAAGCTTAAAAGCTTGTATTAGGATATGGTGGGATTCAAACCCACGACCGCTAACCGGTTGCCGCTTTGTAACTTCAAAACGGTCAAACTCATCTTGATGGAATTTGGCACAGAGATAGATTACTCTTTGGAATAAGGGATGGGTCTGCTATTTTTTTTTATTATTTCGCGTGAACAAAGCCGCGGGCACATGCTAGTCTTTATACATATCATGAAATTACATGTATAATAAAGGTATTTAAATTTGGCATATATTTCGTAAAGTGTTAAAATAATGTATTTCGTATTGCAACACTAAAAATATGGAGGTAGTTTAAAAAATAAAACTTAACATTTGCTCTACAATTATTTGTGGCTCTAAATTTAGTACTTGAAACAGATCTAATTGAAATATGGCAACAAATTTTTTAACATTTAAAAAATCACACATCAATCGTGCTCACATTAATGTTGCCATAAGAAATGAGAGTTACTATACTATAGCAATCACAATTACTTTATATAACAAAAATATATTTTAAGCAAATATCTGTCTTTTTATTCTTAATTTAAAAATAAATTCATCAGGCACAGAGATGTGAAGTGTGAGCTGAATATTGTCTAAGATGACATTAGACTAAAAAAAACGCCAACTTGGTACATATTAGTGATAAATTTATATTTAGCTACGAGTGTTTATTTATGTATACCTATTTTGACAATGTTTTTTAAATCTCTAATGTAATTGCATTATTCATTGTAACTTTTTGTCAACTTCGGCGTTTTGACTTTAGGAGCCGTTCAAGTATTAAAGGGGGAGGTTTAATACAATTATTCACCACCCACCCTACCCTCCTCTGTGTCATCAAAAATAAGCAAAGCAAAGACAACCCCGCCCCATAGTGCTTACGTAATATTTGAACGGCCCCTTATTATATAATTCAACTAACATTGTACATCTGTAACATTGCTCTAATAAATTATAAACAAAATATACAATAACAATGTTGTCTTAAATTATTACCACGAGATCCACGGAGGTTGGTTCATCTTGTTTATAGGTACATGAGTCATGTTGACAGGTAAATTAATTACAGCGTAAGTTCTGTGGAGTTTTTTTAATGTTTTCAGGATGGTGGCGCCACTGCGGCCTAGGAGGAAAGCTGCCGGGATGTTAACGTCCAAGTCCATTCTGAAATTAAATAGACAAAGTCTAGAACATCATTATCATCATCATCAACTTACTACACATTCCCAGCAAAGGGCTTGGAGCCAACCCTATTATTACATATGACTAGGCCATAGTCAACCTTGCTGTCCCAGTGTGGGTTGACTTCACACATATCGTTAAATTTCCTCATAGATATGTAGAAGTTGTATCACAAAGTTTTCCTTTGCCGTAAGAAAAAGAAAACTCTAAAATCGAAAAACACATTGGTATATGGTGGAGTTTGAACCTGAACAAAGTCGCGTATGGTCTGTTCCGGTCAAACAGTTAAATAATACACCACCGACACGCAAGTCTAGATATGAGGCAGTTATTTGTTTTTACCTTCTGATATTCCACTTTTATAATAAATTCACTACACAAGAAATTACACGCCTTATTACCCCAAAATGCCCTTGCTGGCACATATTGTTGTCTCCTTTATTTTATAAGGAATGAATAAGATAGCAATATGAATTAAGACAAAAAGCTAGTCTGGACTAATTAAAGTTCTATTGATTCTTTTGTAATATAGATTACATTTTTGTTAAAATATCAAGTAACGATTTTTCGTATGAACACATTTTTTTATCGCCTTTTTTTCACTGAAATATTAAAGTGGAACTTTCTTCACGAAATACTTCCAGTAAAGGCCTGTACAATAATACACTTCCATAATTTATATATATATATATATATGTGTATGAATTACATACAACTACTTCATTTATCCTGAATAATGACCAAGGAAAGGTCATTGTAGCTATCTTTGAGGGAGGTCTAGTCCCAGCAGTGGGCAACGTGGGTGATATGACGATGATGACTATATTTATTTTAATGCATGCACAAATTTATTTATTCAACTTACTTATCATCCACCATCTCTATAAGATGATCCAATGTGTCATCCCACCTATCAACTGATTCTGTTATGATTATGGCACGGGCTCCAGCCTGCTGGGCTTTTGCTGTCTTGTATACAAATGAACATTCTCTGTAATAAAAAAAAAACATCCGATTATAAAAAAAAAGTTTAATTGAATAATTTTAATTTGTTGATCACAAATTTTATTGTACTAATAAAAACAATATTTCTTTTGCTTTTGTATAATGATGTGCAAGTTTACTTTCAACTACATTTCTTTTAAATTGCTGAATTTTTAACACTGAATGACATTGTGATCATATCACGGTTCCTATGAGATGAAAGTTAGATAGCTTTATAAGCAATTAAAGTGATGAAACTTATTTCAGCACATGGGTTGATATGTAGAGGAATACATTGTACATGACTGTCTATAAATTTATATAATATAAATGTATACTTACCCTCTTTCAGATAATGCAATGTGTCCAAAAACTTCTTCATTGTTTATTATATCACCGCAACTGTGCAATGGTAAAGTGGGGACTAGACGAGTTTTCTCAAACTGAAGACTTTCATTCTAAAATAATGAATGTACATAGTAAAATATTACAGTAGAGACACACTTTTCATGTTTTATAATGTAAAATATATTATAATTTGTCAAAACAAAATCCTATCAACACTTACGAAGGTTGCGCCGAAATCCTTGGCTGGTCTTATGCGATACGAGTATCTCAGCTCTGGTGGGTCGATAATTTCGAAAAATACATCTCCTGCTATAACGTCGGCAATTGATGCACCATCATTAAAATGCAAATCATTGGCTGTAGAAACAAGAAAAAAAGATTACATTCGATAAATCAGATATTAACAACAATTGTATAAAAGTGCAATTGCAACAGATTTCCACATACACATGAGTGTTGCAAAGTTTGCTTACTACTATTAAAAATTAAAACATTTACCTCCTGGAGACGCTACATTCACAAATATAATGACGAATATAAATATATATAACTGTAAACAGGCGCAAACATTTAAAATTCTGCACAACATAATGGTCTCAATTTTACAATATGTCACTGTCAGTTACTGTCACCATGACAGCTATAATATAATGTTAGCTTGTCAATAAAGACAGTGACATCGTAACTGATGTTGGTCGCTGGCTCTATATATATAAGGGCTTTAAGCCGTGCTATTATTATTTTTATTAATATAAGACTTAAAGCCAGACTGAATAACTGTGAAGTAAACATATTAAGCGAACATGTATTATTTCAATTTACTAACAAAGGCTCCATGGCTCCATTTTCAACAAAAACTTTCTTTCATCTTTCCTTTCAGGTTCTGGTCCAAATAATCGCATAACAAGTTTTTTTTACTTTCCTTTTTAAAAAAATCACACAACTTCTTTTATGAACAAACTTTTATTTGGACTTTTGTACAACACATCATATGGATGTTACCAATTAAATCAACACTATGTTCTGGTATGTCCCATGTCACATACGATGTCCAATTAAAAAACGCCACGCTTGCTTGCTTTTGTTTCAAGAAATAGAATGAGTTAAAAAGTACCTAGTCTTTAACTAGGAAAGAACCTAGTGCTCTTAAACGGTCTACCATATTTG
Source organism: Papilio gigon (assembly GCA_027563995.1). Taxonomy (NCBI): domain Eukaryota; kingdom Metazoa; phylum Arthropoda; class Insecta; order Lepidoptera; family Papilionidae; genus Papilio; species Papilio gigon. The sequence goes on from JAODUI010000003.1 coordinate 3,371,617, forward strand.
AGTTCCATTTAACGCATTGCAATAATTTTTGATGACATATTTTACCATGATTCTGAACCAGATTTCTTTTCTTCTTTTTATTTTAAATATATGACGTAATTAATAACAAAAAAATTAAGTCAAGTCAAATAGGTTCTTTATATTTCAAAACAATAATTTTATTTCAAAAAAACACTGTTTCATACCTAAACGGGACGTTTTATTTAGTGTTTTAGAAATAATAAAATGCCCCTATATTTAGGGAAATTTCTCTAAAATTATTTTTTAAATTTCCATTTGAACTTGAAAATGGTGTAAGCGTAGGGAACTTTTACAATATCCATATTAATCAAAAATAAATTAAGAATTAATACTGGTATATTTAAAATGGTATATTTAAAATACGAATAGTGTCATAAAAAGTAAATGTCATTTCATTGTCATTTTGATATTTTTGCTCAAAAGTCAAAGCTAGTTTAAAATATTTGTGGTGTTTTTATCTTGGGTAAATTTATGTTTGAGTAGATTGTATGGTTTTAGAACTGACAGAACAGATTGTCAGTTGTATTGTATTTATTGTTTGTATGCGTACCTATGTAATCGTTCACTTCACTTCTTTACTTCCTTGGATGTGTTAGTATTCAGTATTTGCCGTATTTACGTTCATTAAGTGGTCCGTAATTTGCGAAATAATTAATTAATTCAATAACAAAATATAACTTTTCAGTGATTCTGTAATAAATCTAAGTAAATTGCTTAACTACACGATAGTTATTGATCGGATTTGGTAAGTTTAGACTGATCTTGTTTTATTTTAAATTACATTAAATATCTTCTTTTTTTACTTTTGCATTTTTTATTTTCATGTTATAATTAGGAGTTTTGCTTTGTGTTCAGATCACAACAATGGAGGAACCCCCCTCTGAAGAAAGTTTAATCTCAAGATCATATCAGATACAAATGGAAGAAATAGCAGCAAGAAAAAATACAATAATTTACTTGCCAACAGGTATATATTCCATTAAAAAAAAACCTTTAATTATTTAGTGCTTTTTTACTATTAAATAATATTATTTTAAGGATCTGGGAAGACATATATTGCTATTAGTCTTATTGGAAGATTTAAGAAAAGTTTGACTGGAGAATGGGGGAATGGTGCCAAAAGAACATTTTTTCTTGTCAACACAGTCCCATTAGTGCAACAGCAGGTATCTCTTTTAAATAGTGGCTATGTGTCCACAACATTCCACTATTCTACTTACCTATGTTGTTGTTTCAGTTAAGGCTTTGAAGACGCTAATAATAATGTTAATTGTAACGCTAATAATATGTTAATTAGAAAAATAGCTTGAAACATTTAAAATAAAAGTAATTTTTTGTTCTTGATGAAAAATTGAAATCATTATGAGTCAGTTGTTTAAGTAAATATTTTTAATTTTCATTTATATTACACAATTATGAGGTTCAATCTGATGAGTCTCCAACAAAAAGTCTTTGCCTATCAAAGCATAGCTCCCAAATTATTCTAGTTGTTGGTTAGGCAGTTTCTCAAATTTGTGATGTCCTCTCTATAATGTTTTATTTTTTTAGCGAAAATGTATAATGGATTTATGTCCCATTAAGAAAGTTGGTGGTTATAGTGGTGAGGATAAAGTTGATTTCTGGAACAAAAAGAAGTGGGATGAAGAAATGACCAAAAATGAGGTGAATTAACCATAAAAATAGATAAATAGATAATATGAAATACTATATATATACTATTTATATTATTTTTTTTTTGTATTTACTTTGTTCCAGGTTATAGTGATGACAAGTCAAATACTATGTGACATGATAACACATAATTACATAAATGTACGAGATATAAATTTATTGATTTTTGATGAATGCCATCATGCTATCGATGACCATCCTATGAGAATGGTGATGAAACACTTTGAAGCTTGTCCTATAGATGAACAACCTCGAGTCATTGGTATGTAATGTTATACTTTTAATGTCAATAGACACATCAATTGAATTAACATATTATCATCCCATTTATTCTCTTAAACCAAGCATCAAGAGCCTAATGGTTGATGGTATGAACTACCGATCTAGTTGTCGCGAGTTCGAATTATACCATTTGATTATTGTCGTGAACTATGTCCCAGCACAAGTTTTTCAAGCTTACCTACAAATAATTTTTACACAAGAACAAGTATAAGAAATATTTGTAATTTTTTTTTTAACTAAAAGGATATGTATGTATGTGTCGATGCAGTTATATTATCATTCTAGGTTTGACAGCTACTCTTCTAAATGCAAACGTCACCTTACATAAAGTCGAAGAAACATTGCGACAGTTAGAAACAACTTTTCATGCCACAATCGCTACCGTCAATGAGATGGGAGAAGTATTAAAGTAAGTATGTTCATATTTATTTCATTAATTTATTACATTTAATGTAAACATTCCAGGTACCCTTAGTATAGCTTGTATTAGGATATGGTTCATGACAATAGTTAAATGGTGGAATTTGAATCGCCTACTATTAGATTAGTAGTCGGTACCCTTAACCATTAGGCTATTGGCTTATGGGGATATTGTAATTTTCCACAGTGTATACATATTTCTTATTCGCTAGGTATAAAACTGTTTAGAAACAAACTTGAAACAGTGGTCAGCCACGGTCATTTGATAAAGTCGATACTATGTATGTACGTACTGATTGTATTCGCAAGTATTGGTAAAAATTACGCTAGATTTTATGAAATAAATGTCTATTGTCTATGCTATTTTTTTTATAGTAGCAGATTTTTATGAATAACATATCTTTTACCACCCCAATTAAGCTCTAGGCTTTGTTAGGATATGGTCCACGACAATATTCAAATAAGGGGATTCGAACTCTCGACCACCTGATTGAAAATCCGTACTCTTGACCATTAGGATATTAGCGCTTATTGATAACGTTCGTTTCCAGTTACTCGACCAATCCCAAGGAGTTGGTACTGGAATACAGAGATTATAAAAGTCCAGTAACTGCCCAAGAAGCTTTCGTCCTCCTAGATAAACTTAAATCTTTAGTGGATGCTGTAAAATTGCCAATTATCGAGAGAAGTGATGTTAAATTGAAGAAGGGCCAAATTGATATATCGATTGATCCTAAGAAGGTTTGTTTCATTGAAAAATTGTAATAATTAAAAAAAAGGCTTTAGTATAAATTTAATAATTAAAAATACTGTTATTAATTAATAACTTAATTAGTAATTTATACATTCCACCATATCTTCTACATCTTTACTAAATTTCAGCAACATCCATGTATAAGTTCTAGACAAATGTAATAATCATCCATACATCTAATATAAAATCTAGTATAAAATCTAATATAAAAATAGTTCAATAACAGTTCTATTTTTGAAGATATACTCTATACATTAACAGGAGGTTTGATTAAATTAAAATATTTTGGTTATTTTAAATGAAAACATTGTACAAATAGTGTCCTACAACCGTTCTATAGCCTTTCATTTTTATTGCAAATAAAAAAATATTGACCACCGTCTTACAGATTGTGAAACAAGTAAAAAACATGATTGTATCAGTTGAACAGTTTATTATGGAACTGGGAATTTTCGGCGGCAGTTTGAGTATTATTGCTTACATCATTCTCTTGGAGCAGCTGAAGAGGAAAGCTGTGACCATGGAGGAGGATCATCTGTACCGATTCACAATAACACATCTTGTTGAGTAAGTGTTTAACTAAATACTTTGATAGTTATGTTCAGCGTATAAAGTTATCGTTTAAATTTTCTAAAAAACGTTTACTAGCTTTTCTTAAAAAAATATCAGTAGGTTTTTGTTAATTTACTAATATTTCTTATAGCCGGTCTAGATAAATTTGTATAAGCTTTTTAATTAGGATATGGTTATTTGAATACCGGGATACGAAACCACGACCGCTAAATCGATACTCCGTACCCATAACCAGTATTCTATCGGCGCTTTAAATTTTTCAGTACAAAGTCGAAAATCGAAAAAAACACATTGGTTCATGACGAGAATCGAACCTGGACATGTTGAGTTCGATCCGGTCAAACGCTTACAAACTGCGCCATCGATACTAATAGCTATAATAGAAATGAAATTTAAAAAAAAAACCTTTTTTAGGGTTCGGATGATTTTAAGTAACATTATGAAGAATGAAACTGGATTCGAAAGGATCGTGAGACATTCCTCGGATAAAGTACTTCATCTATTAAATATTTTAAAAGAAAACAGTCCAGATGTTACTAAAACCAACGGTAAGTTAAAGCTTTTATTAACATTTTATAAGAATATTCAAGAAGTACACATGTAAACCTAAAAACTTACGTTAATTAATTTATTTTTAATACAAAATAAATTCCAATATTAAAGATTTTAATATGTAATGCCATATTGGTATCGTTAAATCTCCATAAAAGAGACCACGACTGAGTGCGGTCGTGAGATGTGTTATAATGTTTCAGCTCCGCTGAAAGTGAACCAAGCGAGGCAAACGATGTCCGCAATAATATTTACACAGAAGAGATTTTCCGCGAAAATATTGTACAATTTACTAAAGGAAGTAATTGAAGTTAATCCACAAGATTTTGGCTTTTTAAAACACGATTTCATTGTTGGCTTCAATGTAAACCCTTACAATAACACCAGAGAGCAGCACTTCACTAAGAAACAAAGTCAGCAGGCGTTGCTGAAGTTTGCTAACAAGTGAGTATTACTCAGATTTTTGTTGGCGTTTCTGATTATACCAACAAGAATTTGAGGGATGAATATGTCAATCCAAGTATCAGCTAAAGCTCAGATACGGCCTGTCTATCGTCGTAGGTCCTCATTTTTTACATATCTCATGCTGTATATCCAAACCAATACGAGTTAGGGTCCTTCAAGAAGCGAGCGTACCTCTATCTCAAAGGCAGGCAACGCACCAAGTTCCTGGTTCCTCTAGTATTGTAGGTGACCATGGGCGACGATGATCGCTCTTATGATCCCACCGCTAGTTTGCCCCCTTCTCGTATAATAAAGTGTTTTCCAACGTTTTTTTTGGATAAAACGCCAATTTAACATTTCAAAAAACTTCATGTCCTCATACATATAAATAATTTTATAACATTAAAAATTGATTTGTTTACTTAAGAAATATGAATGGTAGGTTTTTTTAATGGCGTTCTCTTGTGTCGGAGGCCAAGACCCACTTCGGGTCGCTGCGCCAGCGGAGTAATTAAGTAAGTAAGGTTTTAGGAAAAAAAAAACTTTTAAATTGTTAACAAAATCTGTAAATTAAATTTCAAGACATGTTATGAAAAAATAAACTTGCATTTTTGTATTGCCCCCCCCTTATCTATCAAATTGCCCCCCTGTGGGGCGTGTCCCCCCGTTGGGAATCATCGCAATAAATCGATGATGTTCGTATACAAGTGTAGCGTTGCACCTATCAAACCTATTTGTACAGTTAACATCTAGAGTACCTACTATGCAGACACAAGACACAGAAACATGAGAGCTTGAAGTGCGTCAGCCTACTTAGGCGTTTAATTATTTTAAATTTCCTTAGCATACATTTTTCACGTTTTATTTCAGAGACCTCAACACTCTAATTGCTACGAGTATTATAGAGGAAGGGATAGACATTCCGCAGTGCAGTTTGGTTGTCCGCTTCGACCTGCCAGCTGAATATCGTTCTTACATTCAAAGTAAAGGTTAGTTTCCATTGAATATAACTAAGACGCACGGCTAATCGTTTAGTGGAAAAAAGGTCTTACTTGGTGACGTCTCCGTCAATGGCGAACCTTGCCATTTCAGAGAGTGTCATTGGATGTTACTCGCAATGGACATAGTCTTAAAAGTTCCATAGCATGGTGTAAAATACAACCAGCCTTAGGAGTCATGTACACTAGAATACGTTATATGGATGTATTCAATTATTGGCAAAAAAAATTGGTGCATAGTAAAAGTAAATAGCTTAAGTGCATATTGTAACGATTTTAGTAAGAACTCTAGTCTTCTTCTATCTATATATATATATATATAATTGCTGTTCGCTAGTCTCGCTAAAACTCGAGAACGGCTGAACGAAATTATCTTATCTTGGTCTTGAAATGTTCGTAGAGGGTATGTTTAAAAGGTAAGAAAAAATTAGAAAAACCCCCGTGAAAGCCTTAAAAATAGCCCTTTTCCATTTCCTATACAAATGTTTTTTTAATTCCTAGTTAATTCAAAAATCTGTTTATTTATTTCCTATAAGGCGAAACAGAGTTCTCGGGGTCAGTTAATCATAAATATAATTAATTTGCATTATTTTTGTTCTTAATAATCAAGGCATTTTACTTTGTGTTTGCCTGTAGAAATATACTGGCGTGTCTGTTTCAAGGAGACGTATGAGAATATGTTTTACAAGTGTTATTGTCCGTGTGCAGGTCGAGCAAGGTCCTCAGAATCGTCGTACGTTATATTAGTATCAAATGAAAATAAAATCAAATTTATGCGGAAATATGCAGAATTTAAAAAAATCGAGCAACACGTACAAAGGGTAAGAAGAATTATTTTTTTCCAATAATGGCAAAAGATGCTAAAAAGATATCTAATTAAAAAAAATAAACAGCAATCCCTACCTTACTGAATCATCACTAACTTGCCCTTTTCCCTATAGAGGGTCGGCACAGTATGTACTCTTCCATACATCTCTCAGCTCATATCTGAACTCACACACTTCTTACGTATATCCGCTTTCACACAACCCATCCACACCTACGGTCTTCCTCTACATTTGTAGCCATCCACGTTCAATCTCATCATGTTTGTGTGCATTTAATACGCGTTATAATATATTTTTTGAATATATATAATAATAATAATAACTGATTAAATATTGATTACAGATGTTAGTAGGGAAGACCGACAGTAGGAACGAGCCCACGAACAAAGACATCAGAGATAATCTATACGACGATGACGAGATACCGACATATGTCACTGAGTACGGAAGTAAGTGAAATGAAGTAAATAATACATTCATACAGGCATTCGTCACTATATAATGCATCGGACAAAAGATAAGGCAGGTCGGCGTCAGTGTTGTATTGACGTAGATATAAAAAAAAATGAAAAGCTGACTAAACAAACAATATTGGACGGCAAGAAATGATGTAGTATTTATGCTATAAAAAAATAATAATAAAAAAACAAAGTTAGTCAAATATCCATATGAAATGTTCACTTCCGGTTTACTATGTGACAAAAAAAAAAACAAATTTGGAATTCGACAAAAAAATTTATATCAAAAGTTACTTTTGTTACTAAAGGAAGGAATGTTTTTCAGTTTTTTTTTTACAAATCATTTGATAAAGATAATATGGTAATAAAAATATATGAATTGATAAAGATAATAAATCAGAAGAAATGCCTCTCATAATGGACATAACAGAGATAATTTCCTTGTCGTCAGATCGTCTCTCGGCGCAGTCCGCGATCCAGTTGCTGCACCGGTACTGCAGCACGCTGCCGCACGATCAGTTCACTGTCTTAACTCCGATGTGGATTAAAGAGAGAGTGGATAGTGAAGATGTCTTAATCACGATTTTATTACCTTTAGCTAGCACTATTAAGGAACCTATAAAGGTACATTTTAAAATAATCTCGTATTTCCTGTAACCATTTTAGGTGAGCTTAAAAAACTTGTGTTTGGATATACGACTATAGTTAAATGTAGGATTTGAATCCACGATCTCTAGATCGGTACTTCGTACCATTAGGCTATTGGTGCTTCAAAGCTTAGATTCGCGAATTTTTACTAGTACTAGGAAAAAAAAGTTAATCCTGTTTTCACAAAATTATGAGAGTTGATAATGTTGCGTCAATGAAAATTAACCTTTAAAATCATTATAACTGTCTTAATTCTGATATCAGTTTCTTTTTATTATTTAATAATATTTTTATGTATGTACATTTGTCAGGGCGCACCAATGATCGACAACAAATCAGCGAAACGTTCAGCGGCGTTGAATGCATGTATTTTGTTACATAAAAGTGGAGATTTAAATGAGTTTACTCTCTTACCAGAATCTTATAGGTAAGTTGTTTTGTACAATTTTGTTTTTTTTGTACAACCCTATTGATGTAATCATACAATATAAACATTTATCCATCTATATTTTGACATATGTTATATTTGTAAAATGTGAATATTAAATTATTAAAACTTTCGTGAGACATTTCACTATACTACTTATAAAACGGCTTAACTCACGTGTAAATCGGTATCGGTACCGACTAGTTTCGAGCCCATCGAGGACTCTTCTTCAGGGTGAATAAGATTGTTTACTATAGGGGTAAATGTATGGACGTATATAGTGTCAAAATTAATCCAGATCCATTGATCTGGATGTTGGGCACAGAGATAGATTACTGTTTGGCATAGCGTAAAGACAATTTTTTTTTTAATTCTGTAACAACCAAGTCGCATGTAAAAGCCTATATAATTAAAGCTCTAATAAAACGTAATTATTCATTCAATTTATTGATATTTTTTATCGCCATCCAAATATTTTCCAAACTGCTTACAATATTTTAACAAAAAAAAACTAACGAGTGACCCAGCAACCCTAAGTCTTGGCCTTCATCAGTAAAAGTCCCCATCTAATAATTGTAATTTTAATACAAGAAAAGCTTGTTAGAATTACATCCTAACATTAAGAATATTTCAAACTCATATCAGTTCCAGTAATACTCGGTAGATAATTTACTTTGTTTTAAACGAGTACTTGGCAGTTTGAAACTTCACAATCCTCGGCCGGGGGACAAAAACGTTGAGTAGAGTATAGGAACTTTACGAACTTTTCTACAAAGCTTGCAAAGTTTTAGATCTGACATTTATTAACTTCTTAATTTACACTTACAGTAACTAACATCTCATAAATTCACAACTATTACCTATTAAAACAACCGGTTAAAGCCAGTGAGCACTAAACCAAATTTTCATCGCTCACGCCGTCTAGTAAATTTTAACAATATCTTTGTCCTAATGGAACTGTTTTGTCCAATTTCAATACCTAAATTAATTTATAAAAATAGAACAAAGTTAACTGTATATCATTATATACTATATTCCTTCAATGAGAGCCTAGAGAATACAAAATGCATAACACGTCTATTTGTCAATTTACATTTGCCCTAGACTATATGTCGTCAGTGACGTCATCTCGATTCCATTATCAGTGGCGCCATCTGTCTAAGACAATACAAACAGGATTATTTATAATGCGTTTATAAGATGAAACTTTAACCAAATGTTCCTTGAAAATTCGTATATTATGCGTGGATTAGTGGCCATTGATAGGTCGAAAAATTTAATGGTCTGTTTTTACTATTTTATGTTGTAAAAAAAAAACAGATTTTCGTTGATTCACTAATATTTCTTCTACTCTAAATAAGCTCTAGGACTGTGCTATGATATGGTTTACAATACTCAAATGACGTGATTAGAACTATCGACCATATAATCAGACATCATTTCTCTTAATCAATTTACTAGTAAATTACATTTTTGCTTATGTTCAGCATATTTTAGCGACATATATTAAACGTTCAGAAAATCAATAGAAGACGGAATAGTACCGTCAGTTGTTATTCTCATGGACTTTCACATAACTTGAACGTCTAATAAAACTCTGATGTCATTCCGAATTCCATTACGTGTACACTATTGTCTTTAATTATATCGTAGATTATATGCTAGTTTCATACGAGGGTATAACAATGAGATAAACTAGTTTGCGTCAATACTATGCCAGTACAGTCAATATAAAATTAATCGTATCTTTGACAAACATTTTACATATACTTTATACCAATTTTAATATATTCCGTTTGACATTTTCGACGTGATTATACCGACCCCAGGAGGCTGTGCCGGGAGGCGAAGGAATATGTTGACATTTTGAAAATTTAACAGTGTTGCCATAATACCTTAAATTAAATTGTATTGAGTTAAAAACGAAATATTTTAAAAAGCTACACTGTCTTCAGATTGTGTTTTGTTTATGGAGACATACATAGATTTCATATTTATTTGATTTTAAATTGTGACTTTAAACAAGCGTGGTTTTTACTAATATAATGTTCGTAGGAAACGAGCGTCTGCGAAAAGCCTCTTACAGCTCAATAGTACACAATCTATTACCAAAGCACGCGCTATTCCAAAATATCTGGGGTTCGTATTATACGATTTTTTTTTTTCACTTTACGAACATCGTATTTAAAACATATTTTTCTAATATTGCAGGTACATAGAATTTGACACGTCAAAACGTCAATTAACAAAAAAAAATGTATACAAAACCCATAAATATATAAATCCAATAACTTGGTTCATCATCATCATGTCCTTGTTCACATAGGTCGTCCCCAATGTCGTCCACAGTTCGCGGTCCTCCTTCCGCATCCAACTACTCTTGGATACATCCATCACAAAGAGTCCCCTTTAAAAAATCGTCATCGAAGTCTGTATGTTATTTTAAATTAGTCCACTGCATAGTATTTATTAAATGGGTTATATTTCATACTACATCATCATCATCATCATCATCATATCAGCCACACGTCGCCCACTGCTGAGCGTAGGCCTCCCCCAAAGATCGCCACGTCGACCTGTCCCTGGCCGCTAATCCAGGACTCTGTTGCCCCATCGGTTGTCCGTTCTGCGAGTAATGTGGCCGGCCCAACGCCACTTAAGGTTCGGAATTCTTCGGGCATACTACGTAATCTCGTAATAAACAGACAAGTAAAATTAATATAAAGCTTAAGATATCCGTGTATCTTGGGGATTAGGAGCCTACGGTTTTTTTTTGTCTACCCTCATTCCGTTAAGTCGGTATGAACAGAATTTATGAACGTAACAAATTCACAACTAAATTGAACACGACATTGTATTAAAAGTTAGGGAAAAATTAATTTTATATATTAAAGGTTTTTATTTTATTAATTCAAATATCACGAGTAATAAAATAGGAATAATTCTATAAAATGACTGACTTAATAATTAAAAATAATCAAGGTTTCATAAGTATGTAATAACATTAAGTAATGATTTTTTTTTAATCAACTTAGTTTTTAAACTAATTAAACACCTTATAATATTTAACTTATTGTATTTGTTAGTAGAATTATTGATCTATATTAAACTAGTTTTGTAATCCTTATTCTCCTAATAATTAGCAGAATAGTGATTGCAAACTTAATTCTGCTAAAAAAAATAGGAGAATAATGTTTCTTATTCTGGTAATATACTGTAGAATTAAGTTTAGTTTTTAATAAGATTCATTATAACTTAGGTAAAATGACGTTAAAACTTTAAAAGGCTATTAGCTTGTTAAAACAATTTTAGGTCAAACGATTTTCAGCTCCTGCTGGTAGTGAAGTGAAAATCACACAAAACGTCGGCCAAAGTAATTTATAGGGACGTTTGCGGACGGAATTAAAATCTACGAAATTCGCTTTGGATTTCGATTTAAATGACTTTCTAATGATAAAAAAAACATTTTATGAAGTTGGTTGCATTGCATTGGAAGGCGTTGGGGATGGCCTATGTCCAGTGGGGAGTGAGAGACTGATGTGATGTTGGTAAGAGAGTGGAAATTGTTATTTGTCTAAAGATAAAGGGTTTCAATGGAATTTATTGTTATAGATTATTATGACTTAGAATTTCTAGTCAGTTTAGCACGTGCCTGCTTTCAAAATTGAAATTTTAAGAATTCAAATTTCACGGCGAGACCGAGAACATATCGAGGTATAATCTATTTCTTCAATAATAAAAGAAATACATTATGCCTGTGAATAAATACTAACATTTTCAAACATTCGTATAGCTTTCAATTCGCTGTTCGTACGCTGTAAATTGCACTCTCATAGATTGAGCGCAATTTGCGGTGAAACCATTTTATTTCGTTTCGATACAAGCTTTTTAAATCTCCATCTTACTCTACTAAATAACACAGCACGGAGAACAAGTATAGGTTTTAAAAAAAAAACATTGTTATTATTTAGGTAAAACATTTTTAAGTTCCCATCGTTGGCAAAAGTCAAAGACTGCATACTGTGGAAGGTGTTAAGGTAGAAGTCCAAGTTGATGATGCTCAAGTGTAGTTACATTGGAAGTTTGACCTTGACACAATGACCTTTAACCTCATTTGGCAAACAAAGATATGAAACAAAATTTTCAAGGACTAAATGCCATAGTAAAGTCTTCACCGAAACTAATAGATTTTATTGAAAGAATTTGCGTAAAAAGTTTCAGTCAGTCTGTCAGTCTCTGATGTTAGACTTCATATATATTTTAAAGGCATTGAAGTAATGTTTGGGTTTTTATAAGAGATGGGGGATAACGAGCATCGGTATCACAAAGTTGGTCACCGACGTCCATGGACATCCACAACACTACCTTTATCTACCAAGAGTATCTCTTTCTCAAAGACGGACAACGCATCTGTGGTTCTTCTAGTATTGAAGATACCCATGGGCGTCGATGATCACCCTTATAGTTTGTGATATAATACAAATATTGCTATTTTACTATACTCTTATAATTTTTAACATCTAAAACATCAGGGTGTATTTTCAATATTCAAGTCTGTCGGTCGTCCGTTGACATGATATACTGCGCAGGGCTTCTACGCGACGTCTATAAATTGCCTCGGAAGGAAAATCTTACAGAGATTTATGTGACATCGAGTTTCTTTTCCCTTACATTAAATTGCGAATGTACATAACATTATAAATATGTTGGTACATATTAAAAGTGATACAGGATGTTCAAAAGATACTTCGAAATTATTTAAAAACAAGCACTGTTGTATAGTGGACGTTTTAACACTTATTAGTTACTACCATCCATGGTTTGTCCAGTAGTGGGCAGTGGGTTAGCGATGATGATGATGATCCATGGGGGACGTACGGATTTGGAAGTAATCGAGGTGTGTCGGGCCTCTGCGTTAAGGGCGTGAGTTGTATTAACAAAAATTATACGTGAAGTAAGGTTTGTAATGTTCAAATTGACAGTATGCATCGTAACGTAATAATTAATTAAATTTAAAAAGTTTCCAACGGGCAAAATATGAATTTTGTAGACGACTGGAATTTGCAACATGTCGCAACTTTCTCGTCGTTACCATGAAAGTGAAATGCAAAACTTTTTGAACTAGTCTGTGATTTATGAACAGAAAATTGTGGGGTTGCAGTTTTCTCAGTTGTGCAGTTCTCTTTTTCTCACAAATAAATTATGAAAGATTTATTATTCTTTTTTGCCAAGTTTGAAGTTTAAAAAATCTTGAAAAACTGTTGATGCTAAATACGGTTCAACGTATAGTTAACCGTAATATTTTCTAGTTGAATGGAATAAGTTAGCGGCGTCAGTGTTTCCGTCCAAGTACGATTTGGGTGCCTTCAAGAGAAGAGTGAATAGGCACTTACTAAACTAGCACGTACCATATTTCGACCATATCACCACTCGGCATCGGGTGGGATAGTGGTCAAGCGTTGGTTCAGACTTCATAAAAATAAGTTCAAAACTAGACAAAAATTTTCAGTCACCTCGAAACGACCTTGAACATACTGAAAACATTTTAAGTATACCCTGACATGTTTAAAGACGTGTATCATAAAGTTTCCAGTGCTAACAAAGTGGCTACACCAAAAGCTCTAAAGGTAACTTGTGAAAATTAAAGTTTCAATTTATTTAATAAGTTTAAGGCTTCATGAGTTTGCCATGTATACTGGAAATAATTAAGTATTCCTTATACAGCAAAAGTTGTTTGACACTTCGGGCATTAGTGACACTAAATAACAAAAGCTCATTAGCGCCCCCTGTGTCAAAAAAGTGTAACAAAATCACTGTGACTTAAGGTCCTTCAAGAAGCGATCGTATCTCCTTCTCAAAAGCAACGCATCTGTGGTTCCTCTGGTATTACATGTCAATAGTTGTCGATGATCACGTCGCAATCGCACCGCTCGTTTACCCCCTACTGTTACATAAAAAAAAACTGTATCTGTCATGTTTATATTATTTCATTTTATATTCAATAACGCCGCAATTCAAAATATTTTCTAATACAACTAACCTCAATAGCTTTTCGGGCAAGCTTATGTGACAAGATGATATTTTTTTGTAAAACATTAGCAGTATTTTATCATCATCATCATCATCATCAGCACATTATACGTTCCCACCGAGGGGCTCACAGTCTACCCTATTATTAGGGGTGACTAGGCCATAGTCAACCACGCCGGCCCTGTGCGTGTTGGTTGACTTCACACATATCTTTAAATTTCTTCGCCGATATGTATAGGCATCACGATGTTTTCCTTCACCGTAAGAGCGTCGGTTAGTGTACATATGCAATTCGAAAATTGAAAAGCACATTGGTATATGGCGGGGATCGAACCTGGACAATGTCGAGTATGGTCCGGTCCGGTCAAGCGCTTAACAACTGCGCCACCGACGTTCAATTTTATCAATTTACTATTATTTATTTTACCATTCCAAGAAAGCTAAGCTTGTGCTAGGATACGGTTTACAGTAGTCGGATGGCAGATTCGAACTCTCGACTACGTGACCGAATATCTGTATCCTCAACCATTAGGCTATTACCCCTAATATATTGAGTAGGTTAATAACAAAAATGTAAATAACCATTATGAATAGACGGATCTATCGCTATGTAAACTGGTAAACTTAATAAAGGCACTTAGGCGCCATCTTGTCGAAACCCCGCTGAGTCGAGGTCGACGACCTTCACCGAGCTGAATAGAGTTACACTGATTTATAAAATGAAACTTGATTACACGGAATCAAAATGAATGATGTTATTTACTTTATTAGAGGATTTTTTTATAAATTAGTTAGTAGCTATAACAGACCTATAACTCGTCACATGGCTATGCACTGTGGCATTTTGTTTCTGTTGGATTTCCGCCATTTTGGCGCTGCTTGTAACGGTTGGTGTGGTGGTGAAGAAACGAACTAATAGAGATACAATTGCTCGTTTCATCATAATCATCATCAGCAGCCTTTGTCTTCCCACTGTTCGACATAGGCCTTTCCCAATGCCTTCCACAGTATGCGGTCCTCTGCCTTCCGCATCCAACGACTTCCTGCCGTCCGCA
>JAODUI010000003.1:3396878-3441642 GCA_027563995.1 Papilio gigon
CGAGCTGGCCTAATACCCGCCGCACTGTCGCGAGTCAGATAGAATGGATAAAACCAGTCCAACATCAACCAGGTTGAGCTTCAACTCCTCGAATTGTAAATATAGCGTCAACCTTAAAACCCTGCTAGTACTTAAAAAAAAAAAAGTTATATGTTACTTTCTTATTGGCAAATTTTCAAGGCTACAAGAGAATGTACAATGTATAATTACCGTGTCGTTAAATTCAATTTTGAACGGTCGAATAGTCTCGTCTTCGGCAACTTTCGGGCCATTGCCCCACCATCTTTCGTAATCAATTTTCGGTAGTTCGGGAGAATGCTGCAGGTAACTGATGAAGCCATACGTAGCGATCGCGAGGAGACCGACTACGATTGTCAACGCTTTAAACATCTGTAAAGAAAAAGTAACAAAATTGAGTTTTATTTTTTATGAAAACTTTTACTTAATATAAAAATATTTAAACATGTAATCTATTGCTGGTTACATATATTTTTTACTTACTTAATAAAATATGTTGTCAAGTTAAAGACATAGGAAAGGGATTGACTCCTATAACACAGGACCACGTAGTTCAGGTGCCAAGGATCCCACGAATTTATGTAGAAATGTATTTATTTAAAAAAGTATTCCTTTCTTTAATCTTTAATTTTTTTATTTTTAATCTATACATTTGTACTTTAAATGTTTTAGATTGAAATTGACCTTATTGTAGATTGTACCAACAAGCGTGATTTATAAATATTTTCATTATCAGCGGATGGTATTGTTTTCATATGTATTTTTTTTTCATCTTTATATGTCTAATTTATATATAAATATATATCAATGAAAGTAAATTAAACTTTTGTTTCGGAGCATTGATAGGCCTCGTGTACATTCTGATACAGTTTAATAAATAATAAAATTGAATACAATTTATTAACCAGGAAACAAAGGAGAAATACAGGATAACTCAAAAAAGACAATACTCGGCTAATAGAAAAATGTTCAGCGGGTGCTGCCCAGAGTTTATTACTGGGGGCCGTGCTTATTTAGCCTCCTCGTATTACTGCTAGATTTGGAGTATAATGAGGATTTGATACATGTTTTAGTAATGCGAAATATAGCTAAGTATAGTTTTTGTAGTTAGTGTGAACAGGCACGTGGATCTAGTAGTGGCCGATGAATAATACATGTAGTCTAGTCTGCACGAAAATAAATCTTCAGAGCGTCTAGATAAAAAATCGCAGACGAATATTAATTATGCGCAAACATAGTTGCTCATGCACTTAGTGTCACATGTAACAAAAAAAGTAATGATAAATATCAAACCTCATTTCTTAATACAATCAACATTTGTATGATTTTTTTTACAAATATTGAAGACAATAGCTAAAATTGCTGTGATAAAAACCGTAACAACCCAAATATCAATACTACCAGTATGTATGTATGTATGAATGCATGGATGTGATTGCTGCGGTGTTCTCCACATAATAGTGTAGTGGGGATAGTAAATCAGGCTTTGGTTCTATAAATCAGTTAAGATTTTTTTACTAGAATCTGTATAAAAAAAAATTATAACCAAATCGTACGATGTAATCTTTTATCACTATATTTAATTAGATAACCGATATATCTGCTAGTGATAAAACATTTTTTTTAAATTGTTAAACTGAAAGTAACAAAAGGTGATCATTTTAGAAGACACTATCAATAGTTGTCAAATTTCGCGTGAAAAAAAGTCACGACTCACAACTAGTGTACGCTTATTTTAGCGTTTACGCGGGCGACTGGATGACGGACTCAGTTGCGTCGTCATGGTAACCGTACTAAACAGTTATGTAGCCTTTCCTTGTACATGTCGATTATACCAACGTATTAAGAATAAAACAAAACGCTTTCTCTAATTATACTAGATTTCTTTCAAATCCCACTTCAATAGCCACCGAATTCTTAGCAATTAAAAACAATTTCTTTATTTAGAAGCTACTCAAATTATCGATTACCAGGCGTCGCCCGTGACGCTGTCCGTACTAAAGTAACATTTATGTTCTACTTGTATACGAAATTTCACCGAGATCCAATTAGCTGCTCATCCATCTGAAGATCTAAACGCTTGTATAGTATAAGTGAGGTTGATGTTCATTTTTTTTTACGTTGAAACAAATCACCCGTCTCGTTGCATTTTATAACAAAAAGTTGCGATGTTACTTAACAGTAGTCTGTTAATAAATACCGTTTGTTTAGCACTATTCGTAACACGTGTAAGAGCAGATACAAATATTTACTGTTAAGCATATAAAGTTACGTTATTTACTCGTCGAAAAAATAATGTAATTTAGAGATGTATTTCAAAAAAAGGATTACATATGTCTGATTCTGAATTTAATAATAATAGTAATAATTAGAATCTATATCGATTTTTATATGTAAAATATTACATACGTGTAAAATAATTTTAACGTTAAAATGCTTGTGACGATATTTTCTTTTCTTTGTGATGTATAAAAATTGACAATAAAGTAAAAAAAAAAGTACAAAGGTCTAAACAAAGTAATTAAACTATTTTAATACTGTTTGTAAGTTATACAAACGAAGTAAAGGAACAAGGCCTACCTACCCCCCTTAACGCAGTAATTACTGCTCTTTTTTTTAATGCTATCTACTCGTACTTAAAAGCTATTGTTCACGATTTTATGTACAAACCACGATGTAGGCACTAGAATAATTTAAAATACTTTGCGAAAAATTGTTTGAATTTTTTTTTAAATTAGATCGCGTTTCATATCAGGTTATGTGAAAGATATACCTACCTTCTTACCTAAATATTTAATATGTTTCACTACGAAACTGTTAAATTTATCAAATTAATAAATTAAAAATCCTTAACTAAAAATATATTCATAATAACATATGAATAAAAACACAATAAAATACCTTTTGTCAATCTGCTGATGGAAATAAAAACAATAAACTGAGGCAATTTAAAACACGAGAGTGAGGAGACGTCGCGGCCGCTCGCTTCGGCGTCGCGTGCCGGAATTATGAATTTCGATGATGTATTGACACTAGCGCCGACTATCTACTGCCGATGTATACTACGGCCTTGACCCTGCACAAGCGTCGTTCCCAGTCTTCACTTAAAAATTTAATGAAAATAATTTAATCAGCTATTAATAAAAAAAGATAAAAAAACGGGAATATAAAATTTAGAAAATCAAACTGTACGAAAAAGATATTAGACTTTAACACCACAGAACGTCAAAAATTAGGATACCCGCTGGCTTTCATGGTGTATGGGCAGCATTCCCGTCCCTCGGGTCGTGAATAAGGGGTGGTTGATACTATAGCGGACTAAGTCTGATGTGCGCAATGACCGAAGTAAAGGGTTGTTGTCCAGCGATATGGGGCTTGTGCGCGGAAGCGACTGTTTATTAATTGGGGATAGTATTCATGTTGTCATTGGATTTATTTACGTATGTTCTAACATAAACCAATTAAAAAATTGTCCGCATTTAACTGATCTCGTATCGATTAATATAAAATACATTGTTAAAAATTATTATAAAAACATTAAGTTGAATAAAAGTAATTTGTAAGAAACTCAGATTTGGACATTGTCAATGGAAATTAATGATAGTGTATTAGTAATGTTAATATGCAACAACATCTGATATACTCCACGCCTATGTATTTTACATAATAATAGCGGTCGTCCAGGTGTTCAATTCGATCGTATTCAATATTAAAATTGTAAAATCGTCATATGTGTTAATCATTAGATTGTAACGGGGTTCGTGATATATCCGATTGCTAAACTGTCTCCTATACACTTACTCTTAAACGAGGTTTAGGTTAAGCGCTCTCTGCCGGCCTTAAGACTGCTGAAACTGTTAATGCCTCATACAAGCATGCTGTGGCCATCCTGTCACCAAGTACTTTAGTAACTACTGTGTACTATACTGTGAATCATGATCCTAATAGCCAGTTTCGTCATATTACATCATTGTATTCATAATTGATGATTATTTAGATTAGATTATAGTTAACTTGTTACAACATGAACAATAATTTTTATGATAATGTTTTAATTTGACAAAGTAACATTGTAATGGAAAATATGAATATTGTAAAATGTCTGTGACATGCGAGTAAACTTTCATGAAAAGTGAAATTAATTAATAATTATTGTTTTTTAAGAATTTTAAGGGTGCATGTCACTGAGCGGATGGTGGGAAGTCGTTGGATGCGGAAAAAGGACCGCTTACTCTGAAAGGCACTGGGGACGAATTATGTCCAACAGTGGGCAGAGAAAAGCTGGTGATTACCATCGGAGGCATAATCATTTCATAAAATATTGTCCAGTGATTTTAAAACGCTTAGAGGACAAACTTTCCGTTTTATTAAAGTACATGTTTATAATTGATCAAAATTATTTCGTAGGTATTTGGACTTCGAACATTGGCCGCGCCGTATTAGGGTTTTCCTTATTGTGAATTATGTTTATTCGAGACTGATTTATTATTTGATGTTTTGTGATACTAGTGTTTGATTGGTTTTTGATAACGTTGCATACTGATACGAATAGGCTTACATGTTTTAATTTATAGCTTGCGTTTCATTTTGTCGGATAACAAAATAAAAGTTCAAACATCACATCCGTACTATAATATCTTATGTATTTCGTATACTTAATATATGCTCATGTATAATTTTCTTAATATCATTTTATTCCCTTTGTTTTGTACCGTGTATTATAACGATATGGCGAACGAGTTAAACAATTTTATACGTTTTTATACATTTGTTTTAATTAATTACTCAAATAGCGATTAATTTTCAGATCAGACCGTCGTTTCTACTAGGTATGCAGTTCCCATTGGAAGACGCATTGAGCGGTAAGCTGTCGAGTGAGAGCATTGCACAGATGGAGAAACGGTACACAGAATGCGACGGTGTGGCGGAGAGGGAGCCGCGGTGGGGCGCGCAGAACTCCATGCAGTGCTACGTATCCGTCCAAGTCACGCATGACAAGGTATACACATAAATACGAAAACACCTATATCCCTCATAAACCAATAAGACGTGTCTAGATATGGTCAATTAATATTCACGTCCCGCGAGCAAGGTTCTATAAAAATAAAAACATTTTTGTTATATTTTTTAAAAACGGATCTTTGTCTCCAAAGGCATAAGAATTTTAGAAAAAAATACAATGATTTTAGCGAATAAGGTATAAGCATAGAAAGTTGCTTTATAAATATTTGTGTGTCATCAAACTTCATTCATATTTGTACTTCAAACTTTGGCCGCCACGTGTTAAGAGTTTTTAATAATTGTGAATTTGATATGCTTGTATCATTGACAAAATTTATATAAACTGTTCAACTATGTTCTCAAATATGAAATTTTACCAGGTACCATTAGATAACCACAGGTATGGTCTACATACTATGAATGTTTAATTGTTGATTTTTAAACGAACAACTAAAACTTTAAAACTACGTTCGGATTTGCAAGTCACCGGAGATTCCACTGCCGGACAGCAAGGTTCGCCATTGACGGACACGTCACGGAGGACATCGTCATCTCTAACTGTTGAATTTGTACAATTTATTTCGTACAGATTTTTTCCACACTATATAGATCTTTAAGATAAAATATCAGTCGGAGTTCCTTTAATGATAACCGAATTACTTATGTAAGTAGCTTTCATCGTTTTGTATATTTGCTAACATGTCAACATCGTTGTGTTTCAGACCATCGCAGACTGTGTTGAAGCGTTAGTTGGGACTTACCTCATGCATGGTGGAGTGTTGGCAGCTATCAAAATTTTGGAGTGGATGAAAATTATACCTGAGAAGGTGACCGACCTTTTTATATTTAGGATTCCCTCTCGACGTTGAATTGTCTGTCCTGGGCGATATTTTTTAATTTGCTAAGGGTTCTTCAGGTCGGCATTGCCTTCCTGTCGATGTCCTTTTGTATTGTGGATAACCGTGGACGTTAATGATCACCTTTGTAAACATAGACTCCTCTTAAAAAAGGCTGTTGGCGAAGAGATAATATTTCTGTTTGATGAGATCCTAGCAATATTGCGTAACTTTTTAAAAATGTTCAGTCACAAAAGATATAATAATAAAAATACAAGATTAAAATAATAACATTATCGTAATGATTTAGTTAAGAAGATAAAATGAGTCTGACACGCTTGTTTGATAAAATTACGTAAAAGGCGAAATAATCTTTTCTAAATTTAGGAATGCTTAGCCATCATTACAATTATTTCGATTCAAACTTTATACGAATTTTGAAAAGCCAACAGTCCTGCACAGCGTAAAAACACGAGCAACTGTAGTCAATGACACTCATGTACCTATAGATACATAATCTACTATTTTTGAATCGCGTATTCAAGGCATATTGATTTCCTTAAAATAATAGATAAAATGTTGGAAGTAAATTTTAGCTTAAGTCAACAAAAAATAACTATTGTTATTCAACTATAACATTGTCATCAGATTAAAAGATGTGGATGGATTGTGTGAATCCATCCACACATCCATGCTTGAGAAGGGTGCAAGTTCAGATATGATGGCTGACAGAGATGTATGGAGTCCATACTGTGCTGAACCTCCGTAGGGAAAAGGGCAGGTTGATGATGATGAACATTGTCATTCAATGTTCATTAAATAAAAAGTATTTCACTAACGATTAAAACATGTAAATAAACTTCGTTAGAAAGTGAACTCGGCAGGCGAGCCGATAGCATTAAACGTAACAGCTATTTTCCATCATCATCAACCTTTGTCCGCCCACTGCTGGACATAGGTCTTCCCCAATGCCTTCCGCACGCAGTCCTCCTTCCGCATTCTACGATATCCCGCTGTCCGTACTAACTACTTTATATATTTCAGGACGATTTAGCATCGCTTCTGACGAAACCAATGACAACAGTGCTGACCACGAACACCGTATCCCACACAGAGTTAGACTTCCTCATGAACTACAGCCGACAAGAAGTTGAGGAGATATTGAATTATAAATTCAAGGATCCGGCGCTTTTACTAGAGGTCAGTTAAAAAAATATTGGTTTCTCCACAATATTTTTTTATTACAGCGAAATATGAATTAAAAAAAAATGTATCTACGTAAAAATTCATGGTATTTGCACCGTTTCTGCCGCACCTTAAAAGATGGCGCTTTGAGACATTACTTTATTGAAGCGCGATATTTTTGTCTTCGTCTCGCAACACCTACCTCCTGCGGGTCGCAGGCATATTAGGTGTTTTGGTCGGTGTCATAGCGGTTTCATTGTTGTTGTGGTCTTCCGGTCCTTCCAGTGCGAGCGTACCTCCTTCTCAACGGTAACGCATCTGCGCATCCTATGCTATTGCTGGTGTCCATGAACACCCCGTGATCCCGCCGGTTGGTGGTCCCCTTCTCATATAAAAAATGTACAACTGCGTTGTCATTAATTTGCATTCTGGGTACTTCCTTAGTAAGCACTAACTGTTACTTTTTATACAGGCTTTGTCCCACCCGTCGTACATCCGCAACCGGTGCACGCGCTCGTACCAGCGGCTCGAGTTCCTCGGCGACGCGCTGCTGGACTTCTTGATAACGTCACATATATTCGAGCAGTGCAAGGACTTCAAGCCCGGCGACCTCACCAACTTGCGGTCGGCCCTCGTCAACAATGTCACCTTTGCCGCCTACATCGTCAAACTGGGATTACATAAGTAAGTTATCATCATCATCATCATCATCTCACTATACATCTCCGCTGAGACGCTCGGAACTTCCTCTATAATTTGATTTGACTGGACCATAGTTAACCACGCTGACCCAGTGCGTGTTGGTTTCCTTCACACATATCTTTCATTTGATATGATTGATTTCTTCGCCGATATGTGAAGATATCACAATGTATTCCTTCACCGCTAGAACGTCTGATAGTGTACATGCGAAATTTGAAAATCGAAAAACACATTGGTACATTGCGGGGATCAAACCTGGACAATGTCGAGTATAGTCCGGTCTAGTCAAGTTGTAGTGCGACAGATTTGTCCTACTCGATGGCATTGTCGGAAGTGTCGAAAGATGCTGATGACTAGCTGTCATGTCTTGATTGCCGAATCAATTTTACACATTTAAAGTTAGAATTTACGTGAACAACGACGGGGGTAAATCTTTCGTCTCATCGAGAAATTTCGTCACTTAAATAATATTAATTTTCAGATATCTTTGCTCGCAAATGAACCCAGCACTGGGCGGCGCCATAATGGCCTTCGTGGAACACCAGGAGCAGAGGAACCACGAGATTGTCGAGGACATCCTGTACCTGATCGAGGAGGAGGAATGTCAGATTGCTGAATACGTGGAAGTGCCAAAGGTATTAACAATGTTAAGACGGGACTGTGGTCTCATTACATTAAGGGTCCCAGTGCTCATTTGCCACTTTATGTCATCATCATCCTGCCATTTGCTCTATGGAGGGTCGGCACAGTATGTACACTATACATCTCTGTCAGCCGTCATATCTTTACTCACACCTATAGGCAAATCTTTCACACGATCCACACCTTGTCTTTTTCTATCTTTGTAGCCATTTAATCTTTCAGTATATAAAAGAAGTAAATGATTGTTTTTTATAAATTAAACTAAACTGAATGGTCAGACGCTGAGCGACTTGTTCGAGTCGCTGGCGGGCGCCATCTTCCTGGACAGCGGCGGCAGCCTGCGCGCGGTGTGGGAGGTGGTGTACCGCGTCATGTACCGCGAGATACACGCCTTCGCGCGCCGCGTGCCTCGCCAGCCCGTCGCCGTGCTCTCCGAGATGGTCTATGCTTGCCCGCATTTCGGGTTTGTAAACTAAATAATGTCTTTTTTTGTTTATTATGAATAAGCTAGTGCTTTTGCGCTATCCCGCCCCCGCCGTGGCAGTCGATGGGGGAGGCCTACGTCCAGCAGTGGACTACATTAGGCTGATAATGATGATGATGATAGTCTAAAGATATGCGCTAGCTTAACAAATACCTATTCACTCTACTCTTGAAGACTCCGAGGTCATACTTGGACGGGAAAACTGACGTCGTGAACTTGTTCCAAGCCTTTGCAATACGCAGAAGCCAGGATGATATAATTTATAATTATATTGTTTTCAAAGACAAACTTGGAAGCACCACTAGCCTGTTAAGAGTATGGACTACCAATCTAACGATCAAGGGTTCAAATCCCACTATTCAATTTTGAACCCTTACTCTAACAAGCTTTTTGAGGCCTTATCTAGAATTGTTACACGAAATATTAGCAAATTAGCAAAAATATACCAATATTTTTTTTGACAAAATCATTGTGGGCAACTTTATAATGTTGTTTTTTTATTCAATTGGAAGAAAATCGTGTTAAAGTAAAAAAAAAAAAGTGATCAAGTAACAATTGGTCATATCTTCGCAGTTTTCTTGTATTAATAAATCTAATCGAAGCTTATGTAACTTTTTATCAAGGTATAATAATGTTTGGTACAGAAACGTGACAGTGTCCAAGACTGAGCAGTCGAAGGTGATGATTCCTGTCACGTTCACGAAGGACGGCCGCCAGCACACCGTGTACGGCGTCGGCAACAACAAGATGCAGGCCAAGCGCGCCGCCGCCAAACTGGCCCTTAAAGTACTCGGCTGTTGAAAATATGTACAAGCGCAAACGTTCGCGGTGTTCCACTTAAAAAAAAATACTTTGTTCGCAAACTTTGCCCTTTCTCACAAATTAACGAATAAGGAGCAGAAAATCCGGGATAATAGTAAAAAGCAATTAGTCTTTTACCAGCTCTGACCATTGACCGATTTTTTTCTCACAAACATATTATAAAACTGCATCCTGTTGGCTATCGTGCCCGCATCATTGACTCGGTGCATACAAAACTTTCGAGCGACTAGCTTTTAAGGTAGAACACCGCGAACGGACGCGTTGGTACTAGGGACATTACAGAGGTACCTTTCTTATTCCGAAAGATCGGAAGTAACCGATTGTTTTTGCACTTTCAGTTCCGATAAATTTAATCGGAAGTTTCAACGGATGTCGATAAGCGCCTAATTATAATTTAAGATGGAGATATTTTTTTTTACTTAATACATTTGTGGCGTATGTGTAAAATTTGCTGGGAAACTACAGTTTGTAATTTAAAAAAAATGTGTCGAATAGTCCAATCATCGAGGAAGGCTATCACGCCACGACCAATAGGAGCAGAGCATTTAGCTCAGTTCAGGTAAACTCTTCAGCTTTATATCTCTAGATGAATAATGTGAAAAATTATATTATTAGATTGCCCTTTAACCTTTTGTCTCGTTTCCGATTCATGTTCCGATAAGACAATTATTAAACCTTCAGTTCCGATTCCGATGTAACACTTCCGTTACAAATGTATTACATCTCGAAGGATTCGACATTATGAACTTACAGATTTTATTGCTCAAATAAAAGCTTCAATAGCTCAGTGGAGAACGGTAGAAGTATATCCGATCGAATTGAAGGTTCTAATCCCTCTTGTACTACTAACCAGAGGCTTAATTCGATGAAGATGTTTTCGAAACAATATATTGAGGAAAATTAATTTTTATACAAGTGTAATTGTATTTTAGCGAACTGACACAATCTACAAATGGAATCCCGGGTTGCTGGAGGGTATTTAGTGGCTAGTGTAAGACAACTTGCTTTCCTTAATTATTATATAACTTTTTATACAAATTCTCGTACACAAATAATCGAATTTATATTTTTTTTCTGTTACTGAATTTTATTTCATTTTAAAAAATATATATGTTAATGATTGTTAGTTTAAAACTAATTATTTTATATGTTAATAAATTTTAATTAAATTTAGTTTTAGAATAATTCTGTATATAAAATATAAGTAATTTTTATTAATAGTTTTGTCTTAATAATAATAATATTAATACAATACAAATTCATATTATTGTGTAACTAATGGAATTTAGGTTTGAAATTTACGGTCACTGATCGTAGGCACGAGACGAATATTCATACAAAAACGTTTTTTTTTTGTTTTTTTCGAAGTGGAAAACTCGCGGTAAGATTGTCACAAATGTATGAAGCTAGAGATAAAAACTTCAACCTTCCATTTAACACAAATATATACATTCCGTTAGGTACTTGTATGGGCCGTTTCAGTTTGACGGCTCAAGGTCATCAGCGAGCTGCTCTCCCCTACTTTCTATTACTCCCCGTTATATCAGAGAAACAATGTTCCGAGCCGTCGAAATATTTGAAACAACTCATACTTTTTGTCTGTAGACATACAAAACCTAATTTATTCATTTATTTACGACAAGGGGTACAGAACTGAGAAATTATTTTCCTTCGGGAAAACTATGCTATTAGGGAGAATACGATAAATACGTAATTTCCGAACAGTTACAAAAGAAAATCTTTTCTCATATATTTTTAATGTGATTTATGGGAAAGGCAAAAACATTTTTTTCTCCGTTTCCCGTAGTAGTGGGTCTCGACATTAGTATTGACTGTTGTTTTTTTTTTAAAGAGAGAGAGAGGGATGCCAATAAGTCACAGTCGAAACCCAGTTTCAAACGCTTGCAATATTCTATACAATATGTTAAATACATAAGACCAATGCATGGAGTTTAGATTTTAAGTCAAATACTATTGAAACAAATAAATGTTTAGAATTGTAGTCACAATGTAAAATATCCTTTATTTTTAAACTATTTTATATTAGTTTGGTTACTTGTGCTGATGTATAACTTTTATTTAATTCATGATTTAAAAAAAATAATTCTGTATTTTTATTATATCAAAAGAAATAATTGCAATTGTTTTTCTTTCATTGCACAGTATTTTTCTGTTTCCCCTGCTGTACACATGCGATCACCCGCTAAACCAGTGGCCGTGTCCTCAGGCGACTCGCGGTAGATATGTATGCGGTTCGCGAACTTTTTGAATATTTTGTTTCTATAGACTTAGAAGTGTGTCCACGATTATTTTTAAATAAATTTAAATTGAGGAATTTTAAATACTTAACATTGAAGAGATATTTCTAAAAAACTTGATGAAACAGCTCATTAAAATCAAATAAATTGGTTGTCAACTTAGTCCACGAATGTTCGACCTTGGTTCCTATGGAGTCTTGGTATCACCTATTTAGCGGGCTATTCGTGTACCCGCGAGCTCTACCACGGTAAATAGAACTAGATATTTTGTATGTATTAGATAGGCTGTGTTCAATAAATAAAATAACAATTATATCCACATTACATGGCTTTTATTAGGTTTCATATGTTACAGAACTACAAAAAGTACGTGCTGGGCCTCTTGTATGCGAAGGTGTTGAGCCGCTTGTGGTGGTGCACGCGCTTGGGCAGCGGGAACTTGATGCCACTGTTGTGGAACTGCTTCACCTGCGGCCGCCTGCACGCCGCCGCTTTGATTACTTCCACTTTGATTATCTGGAGTAATACAAATTATAATTAAGAAAGAGGATATACTACCACATGTTTTTTCAACAGACTTTTATGACCATGGTACCATAACTTGGTAATATACACATACAAGAGACTAAAATTTTCCTATGTTCACAATTGTTAACATAATTAAATGCCCAAGGTTCACATCAAAAACATTGTAATTTTGTACCTGTATGGAGTGCGCGCGTGCTCTGTGTCTCGCGCCCATATCGCGGTAGCACTGTGTGACGGCGCCGCCCACGCTCAGGTCGCGGTACTCGCGGTACATGTTGTGCACGCCCGACCGGGACTCGTAGCGCAGCCAGATACCAAAGTTCTTGATCTTGATGGGGCTCTTCTCGGGAATTTCCTGTAAACAAAATTTATTTTATATTACTATACATGTGTGCCACCACCTATGAAGCTCAAAGCCTACCATATTTGTGATGTTAATTGTGATTTACATTATTTTTATAGAAAAATGCTGTCTAAGCAGCACAAAGACTGATCTAAACTAATATACTGTACAATAGTATCTCCATAAAATAATTGCATCTACAATAAAATCAGTGCCAAAGAAAGCGGACAAGGAAAAATAACAGTATTCATATTAAATTTATTTCTGAAATAAGTGGAAAGTTGAGGTGATAAGCCAATGTGGTACTTTGTAATTATGACGGCTGATGTTCGCAATGGCCATAATCACTATATGCACTAGCATTTAGGCAGATTTCAGCAATGCATTATTTTACTTAACAGATCTCAACTAAATAAATCTATACGGTAGTTAGATATTACAGCAGTCTTTCTCAAAGTGAGCCATAATGCAGTGGCATTATGGCTCACTTTGAGAAAGACTCACTTGTGGGTGTTTAAAACCTAGAGTGGCGTGTTAAGGGGCCCATAAAAAATGGGGTGGGGGATTGATGTGGGTTAAGGGGGCGATGTATAATTTGTAATTTCATTTAATTTATATAGTATTTCTTAATTTCACTAAAATTAATACCTACCTACTACACAATAATGTCCACTTATTAGAACATTATATATAGGAATATAACAATTAAATATTACAAATAAAAAAAATGCTGGCTTTTGCAGTGGTTTTTGTTTGAACCAGTTCTAAATTATAAACTATAATTAAAGTAATGAAGTTGTGGTTATTAAGTCTTAGGGGTATATAATAAATGGGTGCACTGAAAATGATTTAATTTTCAAAGGGGGCAGTAAAATAAATAAGTTTGTTAATCACTGGATTACAGTCTTCTATTTGGCACCAATATTTATTCCTTTACTTACATATTTTGAAAACATCACAAAATAACATTATAATTTTAATAAACAGAAGCAAAGTAATAATATAATTATATATATTAATAGTAACTTATAAGTTTATATGCAATTTGTCAATGTTGAATGAATTGTGAATGAAATGAATTAGTTAAATTTTGTTACCTTAATGGAGACAATTTCTCCAGTGGTCTTCTTGAACTTCTTCAGTTGTCTCAAGAAATACCAAAATCGGGACTTGGCAACAATTGGGTCCGGAGAGAATATTCTCATTTTGTACAGCGGCGGCTTGGGCTCGCTGTCTGATGGCTGCTTACGGCCAATCACTTCATATTCCTTCAACTGAAATATAACATATATTATCGCCTTAAATAAATTACGTTCCACATAATTCTATTTACAAACACTAAATAAAACGAAATCTTTCGTGTATATCATAATTTGTTTCCTGTTATGTTCGTTGTATATGAACAAGACATGCTTCACCTAACCTATAAATTTAGTAGTACATTTGTACATTTTGAATAATCAAATATTGATTAAACAGGGTACATCTCGTTATTTTTTGATTACCTACTTACTTCATAATATTGATACACATCCAATATATTTAGAATCACTAAAACGAAACAAATGCAGCGGCGAGACAACGTGTACCACTGTCATCTTTCACTGTTTTGTAAGTTTAATTGAAATATAATTACAAATTACACTAATTTAAATGTTTTCTACGTTTTACGATCGAAACAACACTTTTACCATCATAAATAACTTTATTTTTAATTCCCTTACCTCTCCTTTCGCCTTCATTTTTGCAGATCAAACCTGAAAAGATCTGTCAACGGAAGCGGAACACAAACGAAAGAAAGATGGCGTGAATGACTAATGTTGCCAGAAAGCAAAGTTATAATAAAATAAACAAATAGTAGGTAGACGACTACTGCTTTTTTTGTCGTACGTCTGAATGTGAATAAAAAAATAAACCATGAATTTTCAAGGGTACGCCGATTTCTTCCTTTATTAATACGAAAAGTTTTGCCTTAAGAAAATCTATTATAACCAAGGCGGTTAATCACAGCAAAATAATAAGAATGTAAAAAAATTATCGATTCTCATGGAATGTACTTTTTCTTTTCAGACGTTACATATTTACAATTTCGATAGTATCATGGCACCTACAAACGGGATGTTAGGGTACAAACTTCCGTTTCTGTCAAGAGCCATGATCAAGTATGTCATGGCAAATGTCAAAGTCAGTAGGATGTGACTTCAATGTGACAGATGACAGTCATAGGTGCACGTAACATGAAGACAGAAGACTTTGTATTTTACAAAAACTTCTTGTTTCTGTAAGGAGTTGATAAGTTTTAAAATGTGATAGAGGTTGTGAAGATATTAGTTAAAATGGCTTATAGTAAGGTCCCTCGATTAGTTAGATATGGTTTAAGTGGCGGCGTAGCGATCGGTAGTGCCGTAGCTGCTATGAAATATCGTGACACCGATTACAATTCTTTGGCTGTTGTGAGGCTTATGAGAGCAGCATGTACCGCTGTGGATATTGGACGAACTTATAAGTCTATGTTATACAGCAAGGAGTGGGATAAAAACTCCAAAGAATATATTCAGATTAAGAGTGAAGCTCATCAAATTGGTGCGGAGAAATTGCTTGAATTATGCCGAACAAATAAAGGTGTGTACATAAAAGTCGGACAACACGTAGGTGCGCTCGACTACCTGCTGCCCTCAGAATACGTGACGACAATGCGTGTTTTGCATAAAGATGCCCCTAGAAACACCATTGAAGAGCTTTATAAGGTTATTAAGGAAGATTTAAACCAGGATGTAAGTGTTTTAATCATTGAATTTTCTTCAGATATCTTAATTATTGTATAATTTTTAATTTTATAACTATTGCATCATTTTTATCTAAATTAAGAGGCACCGGAATAATAATAATTAACTATTAAAATGTATCAATTTCAGCCTAATGAATTATTTATTGAATTTGATCCTGAACCACTTGGTACTGCGTCTCTTGCACAAGTACATAGAGCTAGACTGAAAGATGGTACTGAGGTGGCGGTTAAGGTTCAGCATCATTTTGTTAGAAAGAACACTAAAATTGATTTAAAATGGATGGAATTTATAATAACCACAATGTCCAAAGTATTCCCCGATTTCCAAATGCAATGGCTTATCGATGAAACAAAGAAGAATATAGCAAAAGAGTTGGATTTTATGCAAGAAGGTAAAAATGCAGAGAGAGTTTCAGTTTTATTTAGTGATTACAAGTGGTTAAAGGTGCCAAAAATATTTTGGGACTACAGCACAGAGAGGGTTTTGGTCATGGAGTATGTGAATGGTGGACAAGTGAATGATGTGAAATATATTGAAGTAAGTAAATATTCTATTAAAAGATGCATTAATAACTTAAACATTGTTATTCTTAAGTTATTTTCAATGATGGTTGTTCTAGGAACATAAAATAGATAAATACAATCTATGTTTAAAACTCGGTGATCTGTACTCGCACATGATATTTGTGAGCGGATTTGTGCACAGCGATCCACATCCGGGGAATATACTTGTGAAGAAAGAACCTGGTGACAAAGATGTAACAGTGTTCCTGCTGGACCACGGTTTGTATGCTGTAAGTTATAGATTAGTGAATATTGTATGTATATAATGCAACATGCCGAGGCTCTCTGTTCACATAATGCAAATATAGATTGCAGTTATGTATAATATGCTGTTACAAAATTTAGAATTTTGTTGTCTGTTATTGTGTTAGGCATTAGGGAAAGGACTATGTCCAACAATGAGCAGGACAAAGGCTGATGATGATGTTTTGTGAAGGTTACAAAGAGATATCTTAGCAATTCTTTCAGTATACGGCCATTAATGTTATACATATTTAACTTAAGTCATGTCTTATAATATAAAATTAATAGTATGTGTAATGTAAAGAGATGTTCTTAATTCAATCTTAAAACAATTTATTAAAAACTTTTGTGAGACATTTCACTATACTACTTATAAAAATGGCTCAACTCACGTGTAGATTGATGTTGTTACCACATAGTTTCTAGCGATTGGTACTATAGCTTGTTCATGGCTCGTCGCTCACTCTGCTATAGTCCCAATCACACTGACCCTGAAGAAGAGCCCCGGATGGGCTCGAAAGTAGTCGGTACCGACCCCGAATTACACGTGAGTTAAGCCGTTTTATAAGTAGTAAAATGATCTTATAAAGACATCTTGAAATATATAATTTTTTGGGCTATTACAGCAATTGTCAGAAAAGTTTAGATATCACTATTCGAAGCTATGGCTGTCTATAATAGCGAGAGATAAAGACGAAATGAAACTGCATGCGGAACAACTCGGTATCCCTAAAGACCTGTATGGTTTGTTTGCCTGCATGGTGACGGGCCGGCCGTGGGATGTTATATTGAAGGGCATTGATAGAACGAAACCATCTTCTCAAGAGGTAAATAGTTTTATGTTTATCAAAGAACATTGTTTTATTATTAAAAAGATGAAAAACAAAAAATTAAATTCAAATAAATCTTCACTTAGAGGAAATTTAGCAAAATATCACTTTAAAAACTATAATTTAGTGTCAAATGATATTTCACTAAATGGGTCGGGAATATATATCCTTGATTGAACGTAATTCATAAGATATTGCAAGTGTAAAAAGAATGGGCTATTAATTGAATTAGTTATTACTATAAATTGTCTGCTTTTAATGGTTTGTAACCACAAAATTGATATCTCATAGTGTTTGTAAATTAAATGTACATTATACAGCTATTAGATACTGTTCTTAAACTTGTTCTATGTATTCCAGAAATCGACGTTTCAAAACGAGTTACCGAATTTCTTGCATCACGTGACTCAATGCTTGGAGCACGTGAACCGGGAAGCGCTGCTCGTTCTGAAGACAAATGATTTGATCCGCAGCATCGAGTACGCGCTGGGCATGCAGGAGCGCATGTGCGGGTTTATGGTCATGACCAAATGTTGCACACAGAGTATATACCAGCTCGAATATAAGGTGAGTCAAGGTTGTTAATTGTATTCAAATTAATGTTAACATCAAGATTGAACATTAAAAAAAATACAAGACACTGGTTGGATATTTTTTTTGCTCTATAAACTTCAAATTAAAATAAAACTCATATTAATTATTGCAAGCGGACGAAGTCGTTTTGCAGTTAAAATAAAATCATAATTATTGTGGTATTATTCTATTGCAGAAAGAAAATTCCTTATTGAGACGTCAATACCTCAACACAAAGTACATTTGGTCGCTGTTACTACTCTATGTGTACAACGTTTTTTTGAAGCTGCGGGAAAAATTTGTTATGTATAGCTAATAGTGTTAATTTATCAAATCAATTAGTAAATTTAAGTTGTAAATGGTCTGATATTACCAAATATATTTATTGTACAGTCCATTTTTATACTACGGCTTATTTCTTTTTTTTGCAGTGTGATGCCATGCAATTAATATTTACAGGAACTTTATTCCTAGTCGAAATATAACGTTTTAGTCAAATTTACATCTTTAGTTATCTATTGTAAATACAAAATTTTAGTTCCAAAATGAAATTCCATATTTTTTTTTTAATTTTATGCTTTCGGTTCCTAGACCTTTAAGCCAATATTCCATGTTAACGTCATAATTTAATTATTGACCTGTTTGTTTTTATCATTTTTATCCATAGATAGTGTTATGTTTTTAGTTTTTTATAGTGCCAGATTATAAAGTACATTTCCGGTAATTTATTTGTAATTATTTACGGGCGACCATATTTAAAAGGTTTTTTAAATTTCATTCTTCGCTTACGCAAGACGAACCAAGTCAGGAGAGGCAATTATATTGATCACTTCATGTAATAAAGGGTATTCTTAGTGTAATATTTGTTATGTATAAATTGTAAAAAAAAAATATACGCACGGAATAAATAAGAGATTTTAAAAAAATATTGTTTTATTGACCAACAATAAAAAAAGAAAAATAAGTCCGTTACAAAAATAATTGTCTATGAAAACGCGTAATTTTTTTTTAAAGTTAAAATTGTCTATATATGCAAATCATACATGAATTTTGTTTTCGAGATGAGTAAGCTTAGAGCTGAGAGTTGATAAATCGTTTTGTATCTTCAGTAAAATGCCAGTGAAGCTATCTGCACTGTTCCGGCGGGGAATTTTAAAAAATAACGAAGAATTAGAGAATTTGAATGAAAGGTCCGATCTCTTTTGATCCGCGTGCAGTATGTTAGTCAAACGATGACTTTCCAGTACTGTTGTATCCACAGCCTTCTGATTGGTTTCTGTAAAAATAATTAATTTTAAAATAAAAAAAAATATGTTCCTTCAATAATATTATTCCGGTTAGAAGTTCTGTTCAAAATCAGTCAAAGCTGAATGGACTTTGAACCAAGGATTCTTGAATTTGTTTGACGGTATCGTAATGTTTGGTTTGTCGATGCGTCGATTCAGACAGTATACAAAGACCAGACTAAAGCATGTACAAGAAATTAATAATTATGTCCTTGTACATCTTTTTCCTTGAGTGGCGATGGAGCGGCCACATTGCCTGCAGAACTGACAGCTGATGGGGCCACAGAGTCCTGGAATAGCGGCCACGAACAGGTCGACGCGGCGTGGGTAGGGCTCCCGCAAGATGGACGGATGATCCCGTTAAGATTGCGGGAGCATCCTGGATGAGGGTGGCCGAGGACCGTTCGTCGTGGCGATCTTTGGGGGAGGCCTACGCTCAGCTGTGGGCGACATATGGCTGATATGATGATGATGTGATGATATCTTTAAAAGTAAAGAATTTGACCAAGTCGTTTCGGGAATCCTATTTCTCTACATATAGTTAGGCCGTGTGCAGTCGATGGGGAAACTGCCGCACCCACAGATACAGAAATGTGTACATACCAACAGTTTTAACAACGTCTTCTTGCAATGTCTCGTCGCGTATAATATTGTCATGCGATTCCTGGTCGGTTTCCGTGATAGATTTCTTGTGACACATTGTTAACATATTTTTATTAGCCGCAGATA
This sequence comes from Papilio gigon, assembly GCA_027563995.1. NCBI lineage: Eukaryota > Metazoa > Arthropoda > Insecta > Lepidoptera > Papilionidae > Papilio > Papilio gigon. Next base: position 3,416,711 of record JAODUI010000003.1, read on the forward strand.
TACCTAAAAGTATAACATGGGTAACATTACTTTTTAAAAGTAATATATTTGCTTTATACTCCAGTTGCAATAAAGGGTAATAAATTAATTTGGTCTGTAAACGAGTTGCCGCATTCGAAATTAATGCGTGATGTACTCGCTCAGTAGTGTCTGATTCGGTTTAAATGTAGTATGTTCACTTTCCATAACTTATGGAGACAAATGAACTCTACAATGATTTTTATCTTTGTTGTTGGCTTTCTAAATAGATACTAAAACTGAATCGAAAACGAAACTTCGAAAATTGACTCTGGCTTCATTCAGCAATGAGATAAATAATTATAATAATATTTTTAGCAGTCATAATTGCACTTATTTTTATAAACGTCAAAATAATGGATAACCAATTTCTTAATTTAATTTTAGTTATCAAACAATTGCAAAATACTCCTTTCCGGCGCTCACGCGCCCCGCGTTTTCATTTTTACCGCTTGTTACCATCGCAACCGAGGCCATTTTTTTAATGTTGCAATTACTATATATTGTGCTCTTTGTTATTAACATCCCTGGTGTTGCCAACACAACACTCTTATTACTATATTATTTTTTTTAAATACTTCTTAAATGATTAGTTCCTAACAATATATGTAATAAAATACCTACCACTATTGGAACATTTAAAATCTTATAAACTCACTTCGTGTTCTAACGGTTGGAGCTTCATGTCATATTTCATTACAAACATTCAGAATACCTAAGCGTAAATATAGAGTTTCAAGATAAAAGTGTACCATTGCAAAAATAATACTTTAATTTCCTGACAATAAATAAGCTAAATGAATCAGGAAAGAAGTTTGCAACGGAAATATCACGAGGTCCAATATCAGTCGTTAACGGTTGCATTCCGGCAATATATCCGCCGAATAGTTGGCCTCGCTTCGTTATTTTACTTTTACTGCGTTCGTGCACACGATAAGTATAAATGGTCAGTATTTTAAATTAGTCCTTCGATTGCTAACGATAAAAGATTTCGTTTTAAAACTGGAATGAACACACTTGCATTACTACGATTTTACTTTTAAATAAATAATTAGTGTTTTTAAATGTACTGTATGTATATACGACCTTACATTACGTATTCGAAAATATTTTATTACAGTAATGACATTCTAGACAAGTAATGAAATAAAGAGATAAAAAATGCGTTAGCTTGAGCACATACAGAGCATTGGTTTCTCTGGCAACCATACTTCTAATATGTAAGGATGCTGCGGATCGTTGCCGCGGCATAGCGAAGTAAGTGGTATCTCCCGCTCGTCGCTAGACTTCAGCACTATGACCTCGTCGCAGTAGTCCGGCAGGTCCAGTAAGTACCAGATCTTACGACGCAATCGGGACACTGAGGCCGATGGTCTCACGGCCACGTAACGAAGGCTCTGTTCTATTACTACAAGGTGTACAAGAAAAAGTTAATTTTGTAAATAAAAGGGAAAAGTTGGGACACTTTCCGGGATCATGTAAACGAGAAAATGGACATCGTTTAAAAAAATGCGGCACGAAGAGAATGCTGTTACGTTATAGGTTTCGGGCTTTAAATAACATAATGCAATGAGACAACACAACCCGTAATCGCTAGGCCATAGGGCATATCATCTTCAGCCTTTACCTGCCCACTGCTGTGTCTGGAGCTTGGACTCATCGGTTTAATTACTCTTCAACGTTCCTACATTAATAATAAAAATATTATTGTCTTGTAATAAATGTTTACAAAAAATAAAATACTCACATCCTAAATCATGGCGACGTATTAACAGAAATGTAATGACATGCTTTTTAAGCAATTTACTGGGAGCCTTCAATAGATTTATTAGCGACATTTTCTATCTAACTCAAATATCATAACATTTTTTGTAATTTAATTATTGTTTAAAATAAAAAATTCTCTGACATTTGCCAATAAAACTTTACTTTATTGACAAAATTGTCATCGTTTGTTACAGCATAATTACTCTTTTGTGGCCATCAGAAAATATAAAACCTCTTTGCTTTTTTATAAAATTACAGTGTCAACTATCATCATAAGTTTACAGAAATATGTAAATTGATATTACAATTTATAAAAAGCATAATGTTCGTAAGTGACGGAATTCTTACCACGCTTAGCTTCTTTGAGCTCCAGATATTTCGGCACAGTTGCATGCGTCGTGGTCACGGTCAAATGGGGAGCGACGGGAGCTCATAGAGGCTAATCGGGGTAAGAATCCCGTTACTTACGAACATTATTTTAGTAAATACCACGAAAGTTTAAAGTTACATATAAAAAGCATGTTTATAAATATATGTATGTAAACTAAAAACAAAAAAAAAACGACAAGAATACGGACGAGATAATAAAAGGGTTTTGTAAAATAAAAATAAATAATACAAAAATTCAAAGTAGTTTTATTTGTGTCACTTTGTGTTATATGAGCTTGACTATGTCTACAGCTTCGAAACATTTGGTACAGTAATTTTATTATGTTTTTAAAAACAATTTTTATTTCCTTATATATATATTTTTAATTTTAGTAAAATTCATTTGACATGGTAAATAATATTTCACTATCTGTGGTCTTATAAAAAGTATCTTTTTATCATTCCAACTTCCTAGCTTGTAGTGCAAATAAAAGGAGCTGTGATGAGGTGAACTCCCATTTGTTGGACAGCGGGCGGTACAACAGGCCACATGTCGATTCCACGTGACACTTGTCTGTAACACATTGGAATTAGTCAAGACTTTAAATTTCTGGAACATATGTACAGTCAAGGACATTTATGTCCAACACAATACAATAAAATACATTCTCACTTCTTAATTCGATGAGGTCAAAAACCTGTTATAACAAAAACTTGCTAAATTTAGCATCAAGTTCCGAGTTACCAATATTATAACTACTGTGTTTAGAAATAACAAATATTCTCATCATCATCATCATCATATCAGCCACATGTCGCCCACTGCTGAGCGTCCTCGGCCCCCCTCATCAGAATAAAAAAAAATACTTACTCCTTTCCAATAAAAATGTCAATTCCGGCACTGTTAAAAATTTATCATACTCATGAGTTCCTTTTGGTATCACTTTGAAGACATACTCAGCTAGAAATATACCAAAGAACTGAGTGGCTCTGGATCGGTTTGGTGTTGTAATGAATATTTTTCCACCAGGCTTGACCGCTTCTATGCAACTCTTCAGAAATAATTCTTGATTATTCACATGCTCTATCACTTCTGAAGCAACAACTGCGTCATAGTAATCTTTACGTTCCTTACAATGTTCCTAGAAAAAATAAAATAGTTGTAATATTTTGTTATTTATACATGTCAAACTGGTATTTTAAGCATTTAAATTGAGTCAAGTAATGATTTATAACTACTTGAAATTATAATGTATTCATATTTGTTACCAGTTATTATAAACCAAAAATAAGAACTTTTAGTACATTACCTGTTATAAGAATAAATAGCTAGAAGAGATGATGAGCACATAAAGAAGGTGACGAGATTGAATGTAGAGTGAGGATGGATTGTGTGAAAGGATATGCATAAGAAAAGTGTAGGTTGAGACATGATGACTGATAGAGATGTCCGGAAGAGTATGTACTCTACCGACCCTTCATATGACAAAAGGTAATAAAATGTTGATGATGATTAAATGAATAAATACCATTATGTATTACCTCAATACTTATACATATGTATGAAGGCAGATTGTTTACTAGTTTAGGATTCATTTTGCTATGTTCTGAGGCCAGCTCGATCAAATCTTTACCAGCATCTATGCCTGTTACTGTTGCTCCTATTTTCGCCAAAGCCTGAAATAATTTATTGGGATTACAGGATATCTATAACTAATATAAATTTCAAAACATGCTTGACCATAAAAAATGTAACAAAAAAGATTTTTTAAGACAATTGTCTTTAAAGTTCCATTGTTTTACTCATTATATATTTTTTTAAAACTTCGTGTCAGCAGATTGATTATTACTTCAGAAAGGATTCCTCCACCACAGCCGACATCTAAAATTTTTTTATTACGTAACGGTGCTGCATTTCTTTCCTCCGGTGAACAAGGGACTAGACCATCTCTTATGAAAGGTACTCTGAAACAAAATTATCTCTTCGTATATTAACTACCTCACAAGCCCAGTGTCTGCATTGAATTAAAAAGACTTAAATAGAACGTCTTTTTATTTCCAGAAATATTTGGTTGTGATACCCAAAATGTATTCTATAAATACATTAATTAGGCAAATAACTGGGTTCCACCAATACAATTTTTTTGTTTGAATCATTGTTTTATCAAGGAGGATGTACTGTATTTGAATTGTATGTATAAGTCATAAAACTTATAAATAGTTATCTGGCATAAATAACACAGAAGTAAACAAGGAGCTGTGGAATTATAAAAAAAAAAAATATTACCTCACTAAATTCATGCTATGTAATGGTTTAATTGGTCCGAGTTCATCCCACCAGGTCTTCATTAGACCTTCATGGTGGTGTACATCTTTACTGTCAATAGTTGACTTTGCATGGGTTTCTGACTGATTCTGTTGATGTATACTTCCAGTACCAACCTGTCGTTTTTGTATGCCACCTAGGCTAAAAACACAAATATTACTCATTTAACATCACTTCATGAACACATTCACATGAACATTTTGTTGGGATATTGTAATAAGTATTTAAAAACTAATACTCCATAAGATTTTGATTAGTCTTAAAATATGATATTGCAAAGACAGATACATATTGATAATGAATATGAATTTTTATTACTGAAATTGATCGTACAGCTTAAATATTATTTTAACATATCAAATGAACAAATAAGACGATGATTAACACTTACAATCCCGACCGTAACACTGTCTTCTGAAGTAGGTTCATTTTTTTATGAAATTGAGAAATAATTGGAAGAAATGTCAAAGTTTTTTTTTACACTATAACACTTGATACTTTATCACCATTACTGCAAAATTAATATAATGTTATTAAAAATAGCAAAAATTAACAATATAACAAGAATTTGTTCCCTACTTTAAAAAGAACTAGCTAACCAGGTACCACGTAGGTCGTGCGACAAACACTACTAAAGTAAGCTAGCACTAACTAATGTTGAATAAGGAATATGGTCACTAAATTATACCGGCTTCGGCTTGTGACATTAAATAAAGTAAATCGGTAAATTGTATGCATAAAAGCAAACAAATGTACGTAGGTTATAGTAAAGTACTAAAGGTATTTGTTGTATTTATTTGAAATTGATAAAGTGTTGATGAAAATTAAGAAACATAATCATAAATGTGTTAGAATTAATGGCTGCATACTTTCAATAATTCTTTATTCATACACAAAATAACAAATTTCAATCAACATCAACAATGAAAATGTAACTGACGTACTGTCAAAGTGAAAGTTCATGTCACTTGTCAAATTAATGTTCGTTTTAGATTATTATAGTACAGCCAACGCTTTTCTGAGTTGGTCTACAATTGAATATATATTCACCCACACTGAAATACAATGGTTTGAATGTGGGTTTACATTTTTACAGTTGTAAAACCGTTAGGATTTCTATCAGAAAATGTGAGCCAGGCATAAAAATATCTCACAATACTATCCCGTCCAATTTCAATTTGTGAAAGGCAAATATAGAAAACACTTCAAAATAAAGATAAAAAAAACTTACAAAATACAACACCCAGACGTACCGTGTGAGGTCTTGAACTCGACATTTTGTGGTTTCAAGTTTTACCCGTATTTATAAAATATTGCTTTAAAGGTCAGGGTCTTGAGACGAAAATTAGGGTTCCATCTTATACAAGTATGAAATAGATTGACTATCAACGCACAGCCAAAACCGGGACCAAAAACTTGAAATTTGGACATAACATATTGATTTCTGTCACTAAGTAGCCGGACACGAAGAAAGTATTTTATGGAATTCATAAAAAAATACATTAGGAATAGTAAAAGAAAACTAAGACACAGTAATACGATAAAGTAGGTCAAAAATAACTTGCAATCTAAGATTGAAGGTAAGTGAAATTAAAATGTTTACGTCAAGAAAATCTTGAATTTAACTTAATTTGTCGCAAATGAAGAAGCGTTTTTGTCTCAATTCGTAAAAGCGTGGACAATGAGGAACACTAATCGAATTTTAACGACGACAGACTACGAAAACAAAAGCACTGGCTTTCTTAAGAAGCGGCAAATTTGTAAGTAGGAAAATTTTTATGTCCTTCCAAATGGTATTAATTTACTAAAATTGTCCGTGGAAATAAGACGAAATAATTTTTGAAAAAACCTGTTTTATAAAAATGAGGACCTTGCTTTGTTTGGAGTACCTTTTAAATGAATAGGAACACAATCATTTCATCGTTTATTTTTTAATACTTACACAGCACAGATAAATTACATATATCTAAACGTCAAACTTTTTTGGAACACTACGTCAATTTGTTATAACCAAAATCAATACAAGTTTGATGTAAAATTGCATCGAAATAGTGAGAAAGATTTTTTTTTAAAATTGAAATGTGCATTCTTATAAGTATGCAATAAACCCAAATTTAGGAACCGCATAGTAATTAGTCGATACGCGTGTTTTTAATTTGAGAATTAATTGATATTCTTTGACGAGGGACGGATTGTGTCAACGAAAGAATTCCTTGTAATTTTAAAATAATTCAATGGTTAAATGGAAATACTTTTAGAAGTTGTTTGAAGGGACATTGTGAAAATTTATGTCCATTCCGTGAAGCTTTTATTGAAAAAAAAAATCAATATAATCGAGTCAGTTTGCGACCATGCCTAACAGGATTATGCTAGACTATTTAAAGGAAATACTGTTTTTTCGTTTTACCACTAGAACGTTAAAACGGTCGATCAAATTGCGGGATATTGTCATGTTAAACTATTAAAACTTTCGTGAGACCTTTCGCTATACTACTTATAAAGCCGTATATACAGTATGTATAGTGAGCGACGGGCCGCGAACGCGCTATAGTACCAATCCCACTCAACCTGAAGGTGAGCCCCCGATAGGCTCGAAACTAGTCGGTACTGACACCGATTTACAGGTTTTATAAGTAGTATATTGTCATCTTAATTCTCATCATGAGTTTTTAGTACCTTCTTGTTAATTCAAAATAATTTTCCGTACGTACTTTTTATCTATTCTGCCCATATCTAGCATGCATTGTGCAAGTAACTATAAATTATGCCATTCAAAAACATCGAGCGTTCTTTGTGAATATTTTTCTGCTTTTAATAAAATATTATTTTTCGTATTGTACCGTTCTTAGTTAATAATTGAATTACTGGCACATGCTAAAGTCTAGTACGTCTTTAAATTATTGAAAACAAAAAAAGTAAATGGTAACACTAATGACCGTGTTAAGGCAATTTAAATCATAAAGATTGACTTGATAATTTAACACTACGTAAAGCATTTTATAACACCATGTACCACCTACGAAAATCCGAAAAAAGAGGTATAGGGAGATAGAAAAAAGGTTTAAATATTTATTTCCGGTTTATTGCCTAATCCTAGTGGAGGCATTAAAATTTCACCCTTTAATGTAAAACAGGTACGTCATGTCACTAAAACAAATACGAACGCTTCCAATCAGTGCTGATTGATTCCCTTTTATTTGCATACTGGCTGCTGAACTGAACTTCATGGAGTCGAAATAAAAAACCTATGCTTACGTATACATCAGTTACCTTCCATTTAAAGTAACTATCCAGCCATTTAAGAGATTACTCGAAAAATACGTGGACTTGCGCACAGACATCAATTTTATCGATGTTTTTTTTTTAAGTAACGCTAATACAAAACCAAAGAAATATGGATTTTTTTTAATATATCGTCTAATTTTATTTATCTGTATTATGTGCCTGATTTAGTAAAAATACTGTTATATTAAAGTAGAAGCAAATTCAAAATGGCGGTATCCGCGATTTGTCTTAAAGGACGCTTCTTAATTATAAAAAAACAAAACCATTTCTTTGTCTTTTAAGTTACTGGCCTGTTATTCTAATTATTTTTCTCTTAATTATAAACAAAAAAAAATCTAAAGTGACACTTAATTAAAAATTCGGTGTCATGATTTTCCTTCAAATTTGTTTAATTAAAATACAAAATAGTCACGTACTTTTTGATGTACTAAACAGGTTTAAACCAAAATTAATTAAACAATATTCTTTTAGTCTATTAGAGGTGTAAAATATGTAATGTAAATTTACATGCATTATGGAAGATCCGTGTTTTAAGAAAGATTTTCTGCAAAAAGAGTTATTAAAATCGGTGCTGTAGTTGCTGACATCTTTCATAATCTATATGTATAAAAATGAATTGCTGTTCGTTAGACTCGCTAAAACTCGAGACGGCTGAACGAATTTATCTTATCTTGGTCTTGGAATATTCGTGGAGGTCTAGGGGAGGTTTAAAAGGTGAGAAAAGTTAGAAAAATCCCGTGAAAGCCTTAAAAATAGCCCTTTTCCATTTCCCATACAAGCGTTTTTTTCCCGAGGAGGAAGTGTTTTTTTTTGTATTTCCTAATAAATTCAAAAATCTGTTTATTTATTGCCTTTAAGGCGAAACAGAATTCGGGGGGTCAGCTAGTAAATAATAAAAGTTTACGCTTTATATAACAGTAAAGAACGTAGATATAATAATTTATCTACTATAATAGCTTATGCATAAATTATAAACAATGATGATTTGGTCAGACGATGATTTTATTATTATAAATGCGAATGCGGATGAATGGATATTTGTGAGTAGGTAACTCTATAACGGATAAACGGATTACTGTCTGCAAGAAGGCCGTAGATTAGTATTTTTTTGTAATACCGTACAGACGAAGTTGCGGGCAAAAGATGTATATTATTTCTTTTTATCTTGAAATGTTAATTAGTACTGGTTTACTACAATCTATATTGACCGGTAATAAAGAAAATGTATTACGTTACGATCCATTTTCAAGTTTAAAGTAAGTTAAATAAACAAGGTTGGTTGAATGGCTTTTATGCAGAAATTTATTAAGCAACTACAAAGGCAGTCACTACCGAAGCTATAAACAACAAACTCTTAAGGTTTCCTTGTTTAATTCGCTATGCGGTGGAATTTCGTTAGCTACGGGGAAAGATATTGCCGACGCGGCTCTTATAAATCGTTGGCTACTAAAGTTTTTTTTTTTAATTTTAAGTTTGTGTTTTGGTCTCCATGGAGTTTTAGTCTAGGTTACGTGTAGTTAGATCATAGTCAATCACAGATTAGTAATGTGGAAAACGGAATGGACGGACCATTGCGAACTTTCGGAAAAAAGATGGCGTCCGAGTGACATTAAATATTATTAAAAAATAAGTAAGTTACTGAAACTTTTTTTTATTATCTGCATTACAACAAGACTCTCTTACATAAATTTAGTCAGACTGATATTTGTCAAGCATAATTTGGACTGAATCCTAGATACAAAGTTTTTACAATATATGTACTGCAGTCTCAAAGTTTAAATAAACACGTTAACTTTTATTAAGGTTGTGCAAAACCTCGGCGAAATTTTGGAACTAAAGACAAAGCGTATAAACTTTCAGCTAACTATTCATATTTCTGTTGACATTACTTCAACTTTGTGATAATGTACAAGTTTTATAATATATAAAATTATTTAACACTTTCGGCAGATATTATTATAAATCCGGTGTCGGCGCCGACTATTTTTAGCACACGAGTGGTCGGTGCCGACACTGGAGCAATTAGTGTTAATTTTAATTAATTACTTTTAAAATATTGTATGAAAAAAAAATGTTTTATCTGCATAAACATGACAAGGAATTGATCATCATCGTCAGCTCACTTTACGTCCCTACTGCCTCAAAGCTTACCGTATATAAGATTTTTAGTCGTAGTCAATCACGCAGACCACGTGTGACTGCCACGGGTGTTGACTTCACATATTTTCTTTGAATAAGGAATTAATGTAGAAATCAAATCAAATAAATCATCACATAAATCAGATGCGTCTCGTTACAATTCCATTAAACATGTCCATAGCTATCAGTATCTTATTGTCAGTGGTATTCGCGTATGTATTAAACATATGCATTGCATACGCGTTTGTAACGAAAATTTCGTTCTTAATGGAATATAAAAAAAAACAAATGAAAATAGTCCTGGAAAAGCCAGAGGTAATTAAAAAAAATATAGCATAAGGTTGGTGTTTTTAATTTTCAATTATTACATTTCTTAATATTTGAGTTGAAATTAGAGCAAGGAAACGTAAACAGTACTTCCATGAAAATGAATTACACCAATTCAATTTAGCACTGGTGAAAATTGTACGCGAGCGGCATCGTCTTAATAGACCAAATATAATTTTAGTATACATTGTGTAATTCCAATTTGAAAACTAATTTAGAAATACCTCTTTACAGAAATAACAAAAGCCTATCGAGTTTTTATTCTTTACGTACAAGAAATAATAAAAATACACCAATTCCTTTTAAGCCTGATTTACTCTTTAATAAATACAGCGAGTTATATTTTTTTTCAACGGCGAGTTAAGTTGTTTTCGTTCGAACAGTAAAAGTGAGTTAAGTAATAAGTTATTGGTTAAGTAATTTAAGTAGCGATCCTATTGTTTGTCCAGTCCACGGTAGCTCCCTCTCGCGTCTATCGCTGTCAACTTTACTTGCTGGACGTGTAGCGTTAACTCATAAATTTGTGGATTTTATACGAATACCAACGAATAACTCGCTCACTAATGTTTAGACAGTTACATGTTTGATTCAAAGTCCAGTTTACACTTTCGCAAGCACAATAAGAGATTTCTAAACTCATTACTGTGTTTGTGAAAGTGTAAATAAGTTTTTTAGTCTAGGAAAAAAAAACTTTAGTAGATGTATAAAAACACATTTTAATTATGCAATTTTTAAACTAATACGTTCGTACGTGCTCGTGGTAAGAGCGCTTATTACGAGGAGGAAAAAAATATACACAAGTAAAAAAATAGTGAAAAAGAAGTGTGATATAAATTCAACTCGGTATTCATCTCTTATTTGTACAGTCAGCGTTAAAACTACTTTACTGCTCGTTAGGCTTTTTAAGTTATCTCTGAACTACATTTTTTGCACACTGTACGCGTGTACATGTTGTGTTGAAGTAGTCGTCCCTAACAATATCAGATGAAGATTTTTACAACTGTAATTTCCCTAAAGAGCTATTTTATAGTCAAATGAAAAAAAAGCTCACAACTTACAGTAAGTTTTTCCACGGGATATTAAATTGTGCAAACTCAGACTTCACAACATTTTATTGAAATCCAAGTTTTTTTTTTTAATTCTTTGTTTGTGAGTTATAACAGTTTCCTAAGGAGCAGAACATATAATTTTATTTTTCTCAGGAAACTTGACATGACGAATGAACAATTCTTTATCGATAACTTTTTTTAATTTCTCTTGAAATTTATTTTATTATTTTTGACAGTTAGATAATTAATTGTAGTTTCATGACCCCTAATTTATATTACCAATAAAGTTGCATTTGTCTTTGTATATTTTGTCCATAATAATTAAAATAACACATATGTTTTAGGTGGACCGACGACTTGGTGCGGACGGCAGGAAGTCGTTGGATGCGGAAGGCGGAGGACCACATACTGTGGAAGGCATTGGGAAAGGCCTATGTCCAGCAGTGGGCAGACAGAGGCTGATGATGATGATGATATGTTTTAACAGATATTTGCCCGGGTGACACATTATATATTCATCCGGACGGGCTATAAGCCGAGATATTTTGTGCCCATTCGATTTGCGAAATTTGACGGTTGACGGTTACGATGTTGGAAACTCGAACAAATAATAAAGATAGAATTAGTTGCCAGTAACATCAACTAGATCTTTTAAATCCGATCGAAGCAAAAGCGTTCAACCGCTAGTAGTAGCTTATCCAGCGTGTATCTATATTAGTGCTTGCGAAAGTGTTCTCGCAGACTAGTTAGGTACTGCGACGTTGTAATGTAGTCTGTTCAGACGTTTTCTGCTTTAGAACAATGGCAGGTGTAAAAGGGTTCGTTTGTGACGTCGGCCGCCGCGGGCTACTGCGCTACTTACCCATTGTTGTGAACCATCTCGTTGTACGAGCGCTTAAGCCTGTTGCGAGATTTTAAAAAAGTTTCTGTTAAGCTAAAAGCATTCGAAGTTTAAAATTGTATATACTATGTTAATGTTTGCAAAATTTTAAAGACCTTATCCTAAGTTAAGATACATAAATGTCTTGCTTGTCTTGTTCTCTCGATTTCAGACTTGTTGTCTTTAAGTATAATTTTGACTATATTTAGCTAGACTGCATATGTCACACAAGAGTTTGATATTATTATAGTGCAGCTTACGACATCCGTTCTGAGTTTTTTTTAATATGGTAAACTAGCTAGCATCCACCAGATTTCGTTAAAATATGAATGAACTTTGAAATAGGGCAATTGTAATATATTACCACCTGATATGGAGATAATTAAGTTTGTTTAGAATCGAGCAGTTGGAATCGCGGGCGACAACTAGTATGATATGATATACTGCACAAATTTAGTAGCAGTGAGAAGACACAGTATTAGAATACTGAGACTTTTTCTATGGAATTTTAAATTACCTTTGCTTGTACTCTATTTATACGCTGGATAGTTTGAGTCTATGAACTGTTTAATAAATTGTTTTTTATTGTCAACTTTATAATAAAATATAATACATAATATATATCCAATACTTTGACGATTCTATAATAAAAGTATTTCTAGAATATAGCTATAGTTTATAATTAATTTTTTTTTGATTTAATTTCTTTAGTTTCTTATAATTAGCGCTAACCTATACGGCGGCGCGGCGTGGCACATACATCAAAGTGTCAAGCGACATCTACAGCAAAAACGGGGACAAATGAAAACAGACTTATGCAAGTGGGTCACCGCGAATGTGGAGAGGGTAACTTAGTAGCTGAAACAGCTATAATTCTCAGGGTCCGTGAGTTTTTCTCGTGCGAATTATACACGTACCACTTACCTAATGGAATCTAAGTCAAGTGTTTTAAAACAAGAATCTTACTAATAAATGCAAAAGTTTGAACGTCGCGAACACACTATAGTACCAATCCCACTCACCCTGAAGTAGAGCCCCCGATGGGCTCGAAACTAGTCGGTACCGACACCGAGTTACACGTGAGTTAAGCCGTTTTATAAGTAGTACAACTAGTTATTGTTCTATAAGATTATGAAACATGTCTACGTTTTTAAATTACAAGAAAGCAAGAAGAAGGCAATGTTAATAAGTACGAAGGAGATATTGAAGAAAGAAGCAGAAAGAAAACCATTTATAACATTCCAAAAAAATATTATAAATTACAATAATAAAAGACATGAGACATAATAAGGACGTGGCAAATGGTGGTCAGCTCAGCTGGTGTAGGGACCGTCTAGGTCATACCTCCGCTGGTTTTTGGCTCTCATACCATTATCTCTTAGGCGGTAGAGGTAACCTAAACAGTATTAAAAAAATGAAATTAAGGAATTAAGAAATTAAATAGGCCCACGTATTTAGAAAGCATGGCTATATGCTGTATCTATAGATGTAGCAGAAAGCGATAACTGTCTATGTACCGTGTATTTACTCTTTTGTTTCAGGTATTTGGAGGTATACGCGCTTTGTTGTCCATGTTCACGTCCATCGTTTGCTTTGTCGTTTATAGTTCCTGACAGTTGAGTGAGTGGGACAAATTCTACGGAAATATTCCCCCTGGTTTTATAAAACAACACTCTGTAGAATGTTATGATTATTTAATATACATGGTCACCAGTACGACACTTATATTGGCAAATATTTTTACTTCTGTTTTGTTCACAACGAATGTACGAAACGGTAATATATTGACACACAACACTGGCTTCTATTGACTGTGTGACGATAGTCGTAATTCACAGTTTAAATAGAAATTCAACCGCAAATAAGTTCACGAACTAACAATGTTTTTGTATTCATAAAAAGTAAACTTAAACTTTAACTTTCAGATACTGAATAGCATACTAACAACAGAATTTGTGTTTCAGAAACGGTATTTATGTTGCTTTATATGTGTTTTGTCTTTATTTAATAGAAGTAGACTTATCTATGGCAAAGGTCTGCCACATTTTTCAAACTCACACGCACGCACAGGATGCACAAATATTCTTTTTTCGTGCGATCCCTTTTCTGTCAAATTAAAGTAGGTAACGCATTTGAAAATGTGGCTATCTATGGGCAATTGCTTCGCTATTTTGGCGAATTCAGGCGTCCGTTGGCTTGGAAAATATACCATGATGAGAATAATTTCGTTATGAAACAAGCAGACAATTTTGTTCGGCATTACGAGAACAACTATAATTTATCTATCTTTAGATATTTTTTCATTACGTTATAAAAAAAAACTAGAAACAATAAAATGTTATCAATGCAAGAAATAAAATTTATTTATTTTGGTGAACGGAGTTCGCGACTGCGTTCTGTATCATATTTTTATTAAATTTAAAAATGGAAAACACTTTTTTTAAACAAACTTCCATGTTAGATAATAGTCAAAATTTTCGTAACGAAAGTTCGTTGTTTTTCCCTTTAATATCTTTGTAACGGCATAATAAAAATTGAGTATTAAGGGATACACGTCTAAAAGATATTTAATAACGGGTATTAATTGTTATAAGACAACGTAAAAAATAATGATGCCTTAATTGTTTTTAATGCTTTTTAACGCCTTGAAAGGAACAAGGAGCTGTGAGGAAACGAGGATGAACGAAGGTGTGGATGGATTGTGGGAAAGAGGACATACGCAGGAAAAGAGTGAGGTTATACTGTAAGGAGAGTAGTGCATACTGTGCCGACCCTCCATAAGGAAAAGAGTAGGTTGATGATGAAATGATTTTCAAAATGATCTTTATTGTATTGTATGGAATTTATTTTTAATATTAGAAACAGAGTTGTGTATTAAAAAGCTGAGATATAAAGGTACTCAGGACGATCTATGTCTCAATGAATTGTACAATAGTTTGATGATTGAACAATATAATATCCATCTTAATATCTCGTTGAAATTTTTTGGGTTTATTATTGTATAACTAAACTTCTATTTAATGGCAGTAAAAGTTTATGCTGTTATGTAAATTTTTTAAGTGAAATATCACGTCGTCGCTGTGAATAAAATCGATCGGAGCATATATTAACAATGATTTCTGTTCGCGTTTTATAAAACATTCGATAACAAAGCCTTATTGTATTCGTCGCGCAGTCCAACACACTCTAAATTACACCTTTTTTTTTAGTAAAAAAACAAAATGTTGCATACATTTTCCGAGTTTATAGTGAATACCTTTAAAGAACAGAGGAATTGGAAACGGAAACAGATGCACGTAACTTTGCTGATGAAATGATCTTTCTAAACATAATATATGCTCGTAATAAACGTAGGAAAAAGGGCAGGTTGTCAGTGTATATTAATAAGAGCTGTAATAAACACATTGTAAACTAAAGATGGCGTGAAAAAATTGCAATCTCGTAGGCAATAGTGCCGTTGCTTTGTTCGCTCTACATCGCATTCGCATCTGATTTGAGTCCTGATTAGAACCACCCTCATTATGGATCAGTTATACGTTACATTATTTGCTTCAAAGAGCAGAACAAGCAATAGCCTATTTGTCTATTAGGTGTGAGAGAAGACATACCAGAAAGCTAATGTAGATTTATTCATTCATTTATTACTATTGTTAATTGGCTGGCGTGTGCTAGTTGTAGCGTAACGCCGTGGTTAGTTCTCGCAGAAATTATGATAAAACAAAAGAAAATGACTTATATATTCTGCATCGATTAATCATAGTCTGATACACGTCATCGCTTTCGCGTCATGACGCATAAAAATCTATTATTGATTTAAAACAACAACATGACTCACGCCCGTAAACCAGAGACGTAGGCAGAGACTACGGAATTATATCTCTCTTGCATTCATACATCTTCGCATACATGAACGTCGGATTCTGGTACTATCATTACTTCTTGAATATTTTATTATTTCGAACTGTAGAAGTTTGCCTAGGAACGTTCAGCCTAACTCATTCACTTTCTCATTATAAATTTATTATTCATTTATAAATAGAGATATGAATCTTGATATGGTAAACAAGTGAATCGAAATAGGTCAATAATCATTCTCAACAATCTAGTTATAAATCTCGTGGTACTAATAAGCTCAGGCGTTTGACGAATGAAACATACAACAAGAATCGAAAAACTGTGAACATTGAAAAACGCGGGTAATTAAAAAAACTGAACGTATAGTGAAATTTCTTGGTATTCGTTCCAATTCACAATCATCAGCTTTTATCTACCCACATAGACATAGGTCCTTCCTTCTACAGTTGCAGTCCACCCTCCGTAACCAACCACGTCCTGCTATCTACACTGTGTAGTAAAAAATGTAATAACGAAAATCTATAGGTGGTTACAATGAAACAATTGTAAACGATATTGGGGTAAAAATGAAAGTGTAGTTAATAAAATAAATGATAATGAAGGTCCGTCTTTTTGTACGCCAAAACCATTCCAGATTTATATAAAAAAAGTTTTAGGCTAAGCCAGTAGTGACTTCATTAAGCTAACATTAACTTTGACTTTCCGTAACGAGGGGAGGATTCCGCGACTCACATTGACATGGATACTAATGACTTAACTTTTTGTACTTAACAGGTGCTACACTGCTCTTACGAATTAAATCTTTCTATCTTACGTGTGAAATGTAACACATGGTTAAGTTATTAGAAACTGTTTCATGGAGACATTGTTTAATAATATAAATAAAACTTTGTTCTTTATCAGCCCTAAAATTCTTAATAGTATCTGATTTGGCTCTGACACCTTTATAAAATAAACTCGTGCTAGACTCGACTTTCTTTCATTTACCTATGTTTAATAATAAAATTATCGGAATGAATGTGTGCGTGTACGTGTGTGTGTGCGTTTGTGTGTGGTTTATGTTTTTTATTTTAATAAGTTCACTGATAAATATACGTAATATGATACGTAATTACTGCGTGTGGTCAATTAAAAAAAACAACCCAATTCAGGCCAACGAAATTGTGTAATCGTGCGTTTAAATTGTTAAAACACTATCATAATTCATCTAGGAACGCGGCGTGTTCCGCATCGGCTTTGTGTTTAATATCACAATTGCTCGCCTGGATTACCTGCTTATATAAATGTTTTATGCAATTCTATTGCACAATTTCAGACATAATTACGCGACAAAGCGACCTTTGTTTTGTGAACCACCCTTCTCAGATAGCATCAATACGACTAGTCCTTCAAGAAGCGAGCATACCTCTCTCTCAAAGGCCGGCAATGCATCTGTGGTTTCTAGTATTGCAGGTGTCTATGGGCTTCGATGATCGCTCTTGTCTAATAAAACATTACAGGAGGTGAAACATTCATTAAAACATAAATTAAGAAAACAAATGACGATGTCTTCGCATATAAGTTAATATTGTTACCAAACAAAAATGTCGATATTAAATCTACAATAGTTTAAACCAGCGTTGGCGACAGAAAGTATACCTAACAAATAAACTGTAATACTTATTTCCACGTATGTACTACAAAAGCATTTTGTATCTCAACATTACGGAGAAAAGGAAATGTATATTGTTTGTATACTAAAAATATATTTCTATTCACACTGAAAACAATCTGTTATTTTTAAAACCTTCCTAAACTTGACATGTACTTAGAACTACCAATATCCTAATGATTATGGGTAGGCACTACCGATCTAGTCACGAGTTCGAATCTCACCACTCGACTATTGTGAACGATGTCCTAACACAAGCTTTTTTAAACTTACCTGGAATGGTTACAAGAAATATTAGTATATACACAAAAAACTACTAATATTTTTGTCAAAAAAATAACTCTATAAGAATTTTAATAATCATGATAACCAGACAAATTCATAATCAAATTATGGCTTCATTTACCGATGACATTTTTTTTAATTACAATGATAAACATGAAAACAATAAATGTTTGGTATAAATATCTAAACCGATATATGCTCGAGATATTGTTACCGTTTAAGCAACGATTCGTAAACGTTACTGGGATATACTATAAATCACATTTTATATAGTTTATTATATTTCGTTTCGATTGATAGCCTAGATTAAGTAGAGACACGTCAGTTTTCGAACACGGCGGCCATATTTGTATTTGGCTTTAAGCTGTTTTGTGAATATTCAGAAATAAATAGAAATTATAGTGAAAAATCATGGTAAGAATATATTTATGTACAAAAAAAAAAACGTGAACCAGAAATATTTTGGAATTTATGATTTCTAGCTTAAAAAAATTGTTTCAAAGTAAAAAAAAGAATAGTCATCGATTAGCTAGACACCCCTATTTATTTTCAACCCGCGTATTATTTATTGAAAAAATAAAACCCTTAAAGCATCAACTAAGTTATTATGCCTTTTAACGGTATTTCTCGCGGGGTTTTCGAGTTACTTAAGATAAAAGGGGTGAAGTAATTTTCAAATTGCTCTCAAATGCCAAAGACTTACGTTCGTAATAAGCATAAGGTTACATTGTTTTACCCTTACTTTACGTATTCTTAACTTAATCTTGTATGAGTGTACATCGGGATTTTACATATAGTTAAATACATAAGATAAAAATAATACAAACATTTTTCATGCTACTTAGCGCAGACAAGGGTTAATGATGATGATGTTTACTAACGATATAGTTTTAATCATAATATTAAATAAATTTAATCATTGCAGTGTTTTTACGATCATAAATTGTTTATTTCAGTATCGTAACTGCTGACACAGAGACAAAAACCTTTTTTTTTTCTAGTCTTTTAAAAAGATAAAAAAAGGGAATACGGTAAAATATGTAGTTTTCCGTCGTACACTTTTGTTATTCATTTTTTTTATTTGATACAATACAATGTTTTGTATTATTCATTACAAATGCAGCATAAAATCAGGAGCCGTAAATAGTTTTACTGCCGTGCTCATATTTCTTTAGCTTTGAGTTATTTTTATTGTACCCAACAGATGAAATAAAAACAATGTTAACATTTTAGATGCGAATATGTTTTTATGCGAATTAAAGATTCGCCCAAAAATTACAAAACATTTTAGTCCTTGGACACATTAAAAAGCTGCATCTTATTTGCTAGCAAGTTCAAGCGACTGTAGATTTTAATGAGAAACACCGCGAACAGACATGTTTGATCTTCGATGAAAGAAATAAAACAAAGTCACCGACCATTTGATTGGAGTAGATTACAATATAATGTAAAGAATTAAACAACTTCTTTAGCTTTAGCTTATTTTACTATCTGACTAAACAACAATAAATCCGTAGCAATCAATATTTGACAACCAAAAAAATAATAAATATAAGAATGTAGAACATAGTATCAAAGAAAGATCGACACGTCATCGTCACAATAGTGGTTATAATTGTTCATGCCATTGTAAACTTCATTTAAATAAGTTTGTTATAAATAAAAATCGAGCAGCGAAACATTTCAATAACGTGACCTTTGCCTAAGATAATCCGCGTTCACCTACAGGTAGAGGATACCTTTGATCCCAAAAAAACAACAAACTCTCCTAGGTATACAAAAGTTATTTTTACACGACTGAAATGGATACCAATACGTGAACGAAGTTTCGAGTAACGGCTGATAAATTATTAATCCCCTAACCGCAACTAGGACAAGACTTAGGTTACAAGAACTACGTCTTAGAACCGGATGTTAAAGGGTTGGCGACAAGCCAAATGTTAACCAAAGGACGTGTGACATTAATGGCTTGTATACCCACGAGCTGCGTTCACTTGATTTTATTTAAGACAACAAATAAAAAAAAAATCATTATTAAAATAAAACAAAACAAAAAGGTGATGTGTTTAAATGTGGATGGCTATAAAGGTACGAAGAAGGTGTGGATGGATTGTGGAGGAGATGATAAACGTAAGAAGTGTGTGAGTTCAGTTATGACGGTTGACAGAGACGTATGGAAGAGTATTAAATCTCTACCGACGCTCCGTAGGGATAAGAGCAAAATGACGATTCATAAAATAAAAAAATCTGACTTTACTTCGTTCAAACAAAAGAATAAAGTAAAGTAATATTAATGCAGTTTTTTAATCTATGAATGAATTAAATAAGTTTATTATTATTGTTAAGTAAACCTCATACCAGAGAATATACACAAAGAGAAGACAATGCCATTTTAAACAATAATGACGTCATTTCTTTGTATTTTTCGTTTATTAATGTACGTTCCCACTAAAACTTCCGCAGTACATTGTTATAGCTGGTTGACAAACAATACACAAATAATGGTTTTGTACAAATATCTAGACTATATTCACGATATTCTATTGAAAGATGAAATATTTTATATAATAAGTGACGTGAAAGAAAATTGATATAAAACGTACTTTGAAATGGGATAGAGCATTTTAAAGCAATGAACTTCCGATATTCAAGTAAAATTGTACATTCTCCAGCACATGCGGAACATCCGTCTTCAACCACTCAATATATCTCATACTTAGTTACTAGCTGTACTATTCGACCTGGATTTTAAGAAATTTGTCATTGAGGAAAATATACGGAAAATATTTCACATGTAGGTTTTCTTTTTAATCTGGTACGTTAAGTTTTTATATATGTCACTGACATTATTATCTAAGATTTGGAAAACGGAAGAAGTAAAGTCGAAAAACAATTGAGGTTGTAAAAAAACAGATTGGTCGATCACATAGCAACCAATATGTGATGTCTGTAAAATATAGTTATTTGGGCATTTTTTATATTAGTCTTAATTTTTTTGCGTAATTCTCGAATTGTATTTTCTTATTTAATTTTAATATGTACACCAATGTGTTGCGAAATAAACGTTTATTATCATCAAACATTTTTCGTAATTTGAACATAATTTTTTTTTAATTTCAAAATAAATGTAACTGTCACGTTGTCTTTTTTTATCCCGTGTCTAAAGACATGTTCATTGAAATTTTGCTAAGAAATGTTTATTATATTATTGGTATAATATGTGAAATTATCTTAACTTGAAATGAACATCAAAAATACAGAGCTCGTATAAAATTTACGGACGCATCTTGTCAATTTAAACGGCTATAAATCATGGTGCCGGTGCCCACGTCCACGACCATTGTTATTTATTATGATAAAAATTATTGCAATGAAGCTTTCTGTTTCAACTACCGAAAATAACATGGTAATGTTAATGAATATTCTGAAACTGCAACATATATATTTGAGATTATTTTTTCATAGCAAAATCACAAGCACTTCGCCGTTGCCTATTGGAGTTTGTGTAACCTCCTTGGTAACTCAAAAGAGGTTTTATCCTGTTAAGGAGGTCGATCTTGCTAAGTGCTAGTGATTCTGTGAAAAAAAATACGCGAAAAAATATAAAACAAGTGACACTTAGTGTGAAAGGTACCCTCATATTGATAGCGTGATTAAGATCTAGTCATTTCTTCTAAAGAAGTTAGCACTAGATACCAATCACGCTAGCCTATAGGCTACCATCGCCTCGGTGGGGACATATATGACTTTCAACGTTTAATTAAAATCGAGTAAAAATGGTAATGATAACGTACAATGGCTTGTTTCTTTTCTCATTATGGTGATGGGCATGTAAAGTTTTATGAGGCATGTTCTATCAGGGCACATGTTTTTAGTAAAAAACCTCACGTTTTTTTTTGGTTATTTAATGCATGAAAATGTTGCTCGGTGAGGATATAACGGAAATATTAATAGAACAATTTTTTCTGAGTGGTTATTTAACGAATTATTCAGTCACATACGTCCGAATTAGCTCCGAATTAAATTTAAATGTTAAAATGTTATCCTGGCGTAATATTTTTACTTTCATTATCGGTGATTAAAAAAAAATAAAACCATTGAAAGCGAATGTTAATTTGCATCTGTTCCTCTAGTGTTGCCGATGTCGATGGGCGTCGACGACCACGTTTGTGATCTCGCCGCTCATTCGCCCCCTTATCTCGTAAAAGAAAAACGATTTTCTTTTATTTATGTTTTTTTTTTCATTAATTTTCATTACCATCAGCTCACTTTACGTATCCACTGTGGCGCTCGGAATCCTTACTATGTTAGGGTAACTAGGCCATAATCAACCACACTGGCAGAGTGCTGATTGGTTGACTTCAGTCGAATAATGTAGACATGAATTCCGGAAATTGAAAAACACAATAGTACATGCTGGGGATCGAGCTCAGGACCTGTAGTTTACAAGTCAAATGCCAAACTGAGAGCCAGCGCCGCTGTATTTGTTTAATTTTCATGCATGTTGTTTATATAGCTTTTTATCGTTTATATATCGGAATTGTTTTTGAAGATAGATTCCGTGAAATATTATAATAAGTCTTCTATACGCTAAATTAAAGGTAAAACAACCTTTTAACATTTTTTTCACGTGAATAACCGCACTGAATAAAATGTTAAGGGAATTTTTTGCAAAACCTATATATTTATAGAAAACCGAGCAACATTCCAGTTAACGATATTTTACATAGTCTCCTTGACATCCCGATTCGTAATAAAAATATATATTGGAATTTTGGAAGCGATCGTACTTAACATGAGAGAAGTGTAGTCGGTTTCGAGATAAACTTTATATAAAAACTTTATTTACTTCGTATCTCCTAATTAAGTACTTTCCTTTTTATGACTATTTCAAAGGGAATTGACAAAAAATATTCTTGGATGAACGTAAAACAAAAAGCTGTGATGACAACATATTGAAAGTATAGATTACAAAATATGTAAATTTAAAAGCGGATTTTTTTAATGTTAAATAAACGAACCACATTTATAGTATTCCTTTCATACCGACTTCGAAAGTTTTTCAGTATGAAAATGAAAAATGAAAATGAAAAATAGTTTATTTCACCCAAAAAATACAGTAAACAGTAGTAAAATGAAACAAATTATCCGTAGTCCGTTTACTGTCAGACAAAAATTTTCCAGGATCGTCGCACTAGGCACAGCCTGTATCTGTATGTATGTTGGCACACAAGCAAGAGGTCACCTAATTTACTAAAATAACGAAATTTTGCCGACTGGTTGTCTATGCGTTGCCTACGTTAAAGTTAAAAGTGAGATAGGAAAGAAGAATTTAGAAAAACTTCTGGTGAACAAGATCGTAAAATGGAAATAGCATCGGTTGAGCTGGCAATTCCAGCAACAGCGACGTACCGCTGCCGTCTCTATCATTGCTAAGTTCTTAGTTATCTTTCTTGTAAAAGTTTTGTAGTTCAGGCATCTGATTGTTGTTTGCAATGAAAATTAAATTAATTTAACGTTTTTAAGTCTTTTCATAAAATCAATTTCTTCTTAACTTTTACATTTTAAGGTAATTAAATGAAAAAAACTTGAAATTGCTTTTCGATGTTCTGAGAAAATTAGTAAAAAAAAAAATAAAATAATTTTTCCCGCAATATGAAGACAAAGGCGCGGCAATGCGGTGACTTTCATTAAGCGACGTCTCCGTAAAAGCCTCGTAAATGTTCAAAGACGCTGAAAGTTCACTTGCCACATTTATATACTGCATTTCTTATCGCCGTCTTCATATATTGTTCATTGTGAACATTCTCTTGAATACGAAATCATCTTAAATTTAAGATTACCAGCACACGGACTTGATTAATAGTTATTTAGCAATCATAGTGATCACTTACATATAAGAGCGGAAGTTAAACATGAAATACGTCTTAAACGACTGTAATATACACAATAATAATTGAAACGAAACATACGACAATAACGAACGGTTTTGGAAGCGTGGACTCTAGTCTAGTGTAGTTTAGAGTCTATCTTTCTGTTCTATTAAAAAAGTTAGCGGTAAACTCACATCTTTACCGTATGTAGGTTGAATAATTAGTGAACGTGGATAATGTCAGTAACTAAGCGTATACTGATATAGACCACTACTAATGAGATGAACTGAAAATCGGTGGGCCACAAAGCGCAGAAGGTATAAAATATTCATTGAACCGCTATGAGCTTGACATAGCTAACGTACACGCCTGAATCACGAAAAGTAGCCATTGCTAACTGTCAGTCCACTATTCTACCGTGAATGTGTGTGTGTTTTTTTTAAAAGAGAATGAGAGATATGACTTACATAAGTATTTCAACAATAGAAACCTACAGTTACATTACTCTCTCCCACGTAAAATACCTTTCACTTTGGAAGTCAATAAATGTATTCAGATAAATAACACACCCTGTAATAAACAAGCGCCCTTTGCACTCGGCCACCTCAGGCCCAAGCTGCAAATACCTCTTCAAGGCAGTGCCTCAGCCACAAAAAAATAAATCACGGCCGTGAAGAAACTCAACAGCACTTTTTTATCACAATTTTATTGATAGAGCTCTATTTTTAATTATGAAATAATTTAATAATATTTAGTTGAACCTTAAAGCTTGTGCTAAATCGAGATAATCTTTCATGATAATAGTTGAACGGTTTTAAAATCACGGACATGTGACCTGTGATACTAACTACAAAATTAGGACACTTGACTATGTAAATTTGTATTTTAGGAGAGAAATTACAAAATTACTAAGGTAAAATTCGTTTCGTATTTGGAGCATAGATTTTAAGTGGGCTATACGGCTACAGATAATTGTCTTTGCTACAGACGTAACATCTTCAAAGTATTATTTTGGATTTGTCGAGGTCCTTTGATACAATCTTTATGATAATGATGTGACACGAAAAAACTGTGTTAAAAATAATATCACGTAGAAGATGGATGTGTC